>JAHWFP010019466.1:3175-15853 GCA_023313725.1 Lithobius niger
CCCCCCCCCCCAAAAAAAATATGGCAAATAAAATTACAAATTAAAAAAAAAATTAATAAAAAAAAAATTAAAGCAAATCCCTGTGAAACTGAATTTTATTTCAAACACACTTTTTTCTGTCGAGCGTAATGTAACCATACGTGAACTAGGAAAAAGTCTATGCTTCACGACTGTGAGGCAGAGGATGGTGCTTCGTTGCCATTGAAACTGTATTTCATTTTTAATACCGTTAAGCTTGTTTTTTTAACGTAACTAGTTTAATTTGTTTACAACTTTTTTTCATAAATTAACAATCAGCACGGTTTATTTTGCGACTACGTGTTCAACAATTTAACTCTGCTCCTGAAACTTAACTTTACTTTATTGAGCTGAAAGACCCCAATGATCATGCGCTCATAACTAACCTACTTAACTAGCTTAATCTAATTTAAAACTATAACAACTAGAAAACCAAACAACAGTTGAAAACCAAACAACTAAACAACGGGACCTAACCCCGCAGTGAAACCTCACATAATGTACCAATGCAAACGGGGAACGAGCAATCAAGTAAAACGGCCTGTGTAGCTCAGCAAAAGTCTA
Source organism: Lithobius niger (assembly GCA_023313725.1). Taxonomy (NCBI): domain Eukaryota; kingdom Metazoa; phylum Arthropoda; class Chilopoda; order Lithobiomorpha; family Lithobiidae; genus Lithobius; species Lithobius niger. The sequence continues at coordinate 3,758 of JAHWFP010019466.1, forward strand.
ACACTGAAACGGACGTTTCGAAAATAATGTAACCATTTTATCGTGTTGGGCTTGCAATTTTGTTGTTATCTAGCAAACAAATTTGACAAACGCATGTGACTTATGCAGGAGAATATCCTCAGATGTGGTGAGTGTATCAGGACCGTTCGAGCACCTTCGTTCGTGATTCATCACCTGGAACATTTTTCTTTGTCTCTAAACCTTAATGATGGACTTAATTCACGTTATAACTGGTTTGAAACAAAATGTCAACCGTCAGCCTTCTAGAGGTTAGCCTATCTGGCCCTGCAATGGGACGAGGGACCGTGGCAAAGTCCTCACCCCCCCCTCCCCGGGTGCCATATGTGTTTTTTCTTTTGTTTTATTATTATTTGAAATCTAGGAATTCCTCACAGAACTGAATGTGTCGATCGGGATCATCTTCGTCTAAGGCGTGGATAGGTTCCTTTTGCGAATTGTTATTTGAAATCCAAATACTGTAAATGCATTTTATTTTAGCTATTTTGTTTGAAGGCCGAATAAATGCTTTATTGTTTCTTTCTATTTGAACTTTAAAAATAAATGCACATATTGTTTGTTTTGGTCTCCCCCCCCCCCCCAACCAGGGTTGCCACATACGTTTGTTCCTTTTGAGTTTTTATTTGGAATCCAAATACCGTAAAAGCCTTTATTTTAGCTATTTTGCTTTAGGGTCAAATAAATGTTTTTTTTTTATTTACTTCAAATCTAAATATGGGCTTTTATGGATTGTTTTGTTTCCCTTCCCCTTCCCACCAACCAGGGTTGCCACATGCGTTTTTTCCTTTTGCGTTTTTATTTGGAATCCAAATACTGTAAAAGCCTTTATTTAGTTATTTTGCTTGATGGCCAAATAAATGTTTCTTTTTCTTTTTACTTGAAATCTAATTTTGGGCTTTTATTGTTTGTTTTGCCCCCCTTTACCCCCCCCCCTCTCCCCCACCAACCAGGGTTGCCACATGCTTTTGTTACCTGCTGCGTTGTTATTAGAAAAGCAAATAAAAGCTTTCTTTCTGGATATCAGGAATAACTTTCATGATTTCTTTACTGATGTCATGGATAAGGGTTATAGCGACGGGGAATAGTTGTTGGACTAAGCAAAATTTGACATCCAGATGTATAACACAACTACTGATAAATTCGTACAGCTTGAACTGACTTATCGTAAATAATAAACAACGGTCACAGCCATCGAACGATACCTAGCGTTGATGTTGATACAACGGTTCCGTGCTGCCGGGCGCTATGAGCTATTTCCCCGGTCGCACTTAGTACAGATGTATAGGCAAGGAGTACTTTTACGTTACCATTTTAAAGCAGCATGGCTCGTCTGTCGACCAGATAAATTGTAGTATTGTCGACTGGATTTCGGTAGCTTAATACACTCGAATACAATTTTTACATTTGAAGCGGTCCGGCTTACGTTTGATAATGGTATTCATCAGTTTGCAACTTTAAGAGTTGCGTCAATTCATCGGATCGAGAACAGCGACCGTGTTGAGCCCATAGATCACAGCGAGGGCTCCTATGACGTCAACAGCAAATGCGCAAGAATTCTCGTAATGTACCCGGTCTGCTGCGCATGCTCTGCATCTTTCTGCTTTTCGATTAACCTAGCCAAGGTTGTAAACACACGCAATTTGTATATTGCAGCAGTTATCAGCAGAGCATCTTTCTTTTATTTCCGTGCATTTCGGTCATTTGCAATGGCACTCGCGTACCAAGAAGAAGAAATAGAATACACGATTCCGACTGTGGCGCTTTCAATGATCCGTGTAGTGGCAATTCGTGGACTAAAAATCAGCTAGCCCCCAAGAAACTACGGATTTATACCCTATTCTAAAGTATTGTTAATTTGTATTGCAATACAAAAACCGTAAAGCATGAAGAGCAGGGTATAAGGCTGCATTAAAAAAAGTATGTCTTTATAAATACAATGAAACAAAACAAAAAAAAAACCCATGTAAGATGTGGTACTACCCCAAATTATAAGCTACATGTGGTTTTGATGTTCGTGATGCTTATATAACTTCTTAGATGTTATTTTTTTCTTGTTTCACTGACTTTAACGATTTCAACTTTTTTAATGCAGTCTTACACCCTGAGCTTTAGGGTTTAGCGTTTTATTTGCATTTATATCACTGGTATCCATAATTTCGGAATGCAAATCTCGTAAATTGCTGATTTGTATGTTGTGAACCTGTAGCTTTACAGTAGTGCTATTAGTATTTAAAAAAGAGCTTAAGCGTGTAAAATACGGATGTAAGCCATAAAAAACATAACGCGCTTAAGGAACAGATAGCAGAAAGAGATATGTAAACCATCAGCGTCTGACTAATACATGTAAAAGAATCTTCAGCTTCTGATAAAAAACAAGTTGAAACTTCTTTTACACGTATCTGTTTTTTGTATCTATTCCTTTACAGCATTAAGCTTTTTTAAAGCTGGGACTTCTTTTACACGTATAGTGCGACACTGATGGTTCACATCTCTTTCTTGTGTCTGTTCCTTTATAGCATTAATTTATTTTTAGACGTACATCCGTTTTTTTTTCACATAGACTTAAACGGTTTATTTTAAATACTAATATCAATATCTTTTTTCTTGGAGGCATTTCAGGTCAATGAAATAACTGGAATTATGATTTGAGATAGTTGAGATAAACTCTTGTTAGAAAAAAATTCACATTAAAATGGCGTTCAAAAGACCCTGCTTTAAAAGCTGAAAATCGGTTTACTGGTTCGATACCAATTGGGTGAAAACAAAATTACACCTTCAAGAACAACAACAACAACAATAACATTATTGTACGCTAGAACAGCATTGTTCAAAAGTCTGGTGACTTGTTCATAAATTTTTCATGTTTTAAGCTATAAGCGTTGAAAATCTGTTCACTGGTTCAATCTCTAAGTGAGAGCAAAATTTTCCTAACAAGAAGAAAAACAACAAGAATGCTATATTCACATTAAAATAGCATACAAAAGGCCGTGGTTTCTCGTAATATCTACATATTAAGCTATTAAAGTTAAAATTCGGTTCATTGGTTCGATACTAGGTAAGAGCAAAATCGCATCAAAAACCAAAACTGGTAAAAAGGACTGCCAACTTCCGAATGGTTCGGCCTATCAAAGGAGTGATATCAACATACCAAAACATTCGCCAAGTTAAACGTGCCGACTAATAGTTCGAAGGTTAAATGAAAACTAGAACATTGCTACTTTCGGTAGCAACGTTCAAGTTTTCATTTAACGTCCAAAGTATTAGTCGGTGCGATTAACTTGGCGAATGGTTTGGTGTAATGATATCACCTCTTTGAAGGGCCGAACCATTCGGAACTTGGCGGTCCCTTTTTACCAGTTTTGGTTTTTGATATGATATTACTTCTTTTTTTTTTAAATTGTGTATTAGACTCAATTCAACTGGCCTGCAGATGTATAACAAAGTGCCACGTCAACAATTGCATTTGTGGTAATTTTTTAATATTTTAATTTCGTATCACTCCTTTGAGAGGCCGAACCATGCATTCTCAACTTAGTCGCCTCTTTATTCGTTTTTGGTTTTGTTTTTATTTTTTTAAATGTATTTTGATTTAGTTCATATCACTCTTTTGTGAGGCCGATCCATTCTCAACTTGGTGGCCTCTTTACCGGTTTTTGGCTTTACATTGATAATTTTGTTTGTTTTTCGCGAATTGGACTGGTTCGTACTTACGTTTTAAGGTATAAAACCCGAAAATCGGTTCATTGGTCCTTAACCAGATGAGACAAAGAGTACGAAGAAGAAGAAGAAGAGTACGAAGAAGAAGAAGAAGAGTAAGAAGAAGAAGAAGAAGAGTAAGAAGAAGAAGAAGAAGAAGAGTAAGAAGAAGAAAAAGAAGAATAAGAAGAAGAGTAAGAAGAAGAAGAAGAAGAGTAAGAAGAAGAAGAAGAAGAGTAAGAAGAAGAAGAAGAAGAGTAAGAAAGAAGAAAAAGAATAATAAGAAGAAGAGTAAGAAGAAGAAGAGTAAGAAGTAGAAGAAGAAGAGTACGAAGAAGAAGAAGAAGAGTAAGAAGAAGAAGAAGAAGAAGGCGACAACAACAACAACAACAAATGGCCATATTGTAAAGGCGAAACGGTTCGATTGTTGTCATTAGAATTTTTTAGTGGAATAGTTATGAGACTACCCACAATAACGAATTTCGTTGGTCTGTGTCAATTCTGAGGGAAACTATACGGTTTTCAAAGTTTCACGTTTAACATGGAAATTCATGCCGAGGTTTAGCTTGATAACCATGAAGAGGCACAATGATGAATGCACAGTAAAAGAGGCAGAATTTGTGCAGTGGTGAGCAGGACTCAATTATGGCCCAAGGGCTTGACTCAGCATTCAAATCTTTCCGTCTCGTCTTACATTGCAATGCCAGTTGCAAACTTTGTTGTAGCTTTGCTTCCACAATACTACGCAAAAATGCGATGCAAAATAACGGCGTGGCAGGTGTGCGATCCGTTCGGAAACTTAGGAAACCTCGTCGCTTAGCTTGTAACTTTTCGCCGCTTGTTGTTCAGATAGCAGCACCTACCAAAACTCAGCAGCCGTTGATTTTAATAACTTTTTGATGTTGGTTACTTTCTTAACTCCCCTCCCCCCTCCCCCAACCTTCGTCACCTCCTTTTCTTCCAATTTTTCTCCCCTCCTCCCTTGCCCCTCCCCTCCTCCTCCTCCTCCTCCTCCTCTCCCTCCTCTTCAACTTTGGAACAATTCATGTGTGTTATCTTTAACAACAATAGGGGCACATTGGGGGTTATAATTGTTGCAATTCTAATTTTTGTTCATTTACCGATCGCGGCACACTCAGTGATTGTTGTTGCTTACTTTGAAACAATTCAGCTCAGCGCTGAAAGCCTGCACCTACGAAATAAATAAGTCTTTCTATCGTTGATAGCTGTCAATTTCGAGGCCATTAAGAACGTAGGTTTGGTTTAAAACTACATGCTTTGAGCTGAAACAAGGATTCTTTCATTTTACCCATCAACAGTCAACTGTTAGGTACAGTACTTAGCAAAGACTTTTGCCCTGAGAATTAAAATCGTGATTTTAATAATTGTAGCGATGCTCTTGCTGCTCCTTCTGCTGCTGTTTGTTGGTGATTACTTATTCCTGATGTTACGTATGTATTCTTAAGATTGTATTTCAGTTATGCTATATACTCTCATGTATGGTTATCCCCTGGAGATCAGTGGTGAAGGTGGCCCAGGTGTTCCTTGCCACTAGGGGTAGCGCTGTTAGCAGAGTTGCATCATGGAATACCAGGAAATGCCACGGTAAATACCTTGCCAACACACCTGTGGCGGGAGCTGGAAGCGGCACTGGGTATAAACGGACCCTGCAGCTCTCTTAGGCTTCACTATGGGAGCTAGTCCGTAATCAGCAACAATTCTCTTGACAGTAGGCTACCCCCACTTCAGCTAACCTACGGTATCATTGAACCGCTGACAAACATCTTCGTAAGGGCAGACTGAGTGGCCCTGAAATAAACCCCGAGCTATCCTACAATTATGGTTTCTTCCTTGAACATGGCTAAGCATGGGGCTACTAAGTGGCCATCTAGCTTTTCTGAAACTCAAAAACCATTTAGTGATGCTTCGACCATCCATCATTCAGCACTTCAGCACAAGTAGTGCATTTCAGTGGTCGTCTTGTTTTTCTTAATTCAAGGACCATAGTCGCCATTTTGGGTATTCCGTGCTATACGAATTTATCCTATTTTCAATCCCGTAAATCCCGGGTTTTTCGGAACTAAAGAATGACCGGGATGACCGGGATTGGATGCCCTATTTCTTACATGATCGCTCACTTGCCACATCGTAGGACAAAAAGTTAGGAGACGGGTGTTTTTTTTTTTTTTTTTGTATAATGTGCAATATGTTCACCACTCATTCAGAATGTATAGTAGTGTCCTGTTGGCATGTCGCCTTTCCAACTGCATACGTCAATCGCACATTGATTTTTTGTACCAAACAACACGTCGAACTACTGATGCAGTGTTATAGTGCGTCCTTGTTTCTTTTAACTTTGTTTGAGTTGAACCTGTCCGCCGACTCCCCCCCCCCCCAAGGCGTGCAAATTTTACGTCCCCTTCTAGAAAACTATCACCACTTCATTTGTACTGTACAATTATTTTTCTTGCTTTACGTATGGCTTCATTGAAGAAAATAGCGAATGAACTCCAAGGATTTATCCAAAACCAATGATTTTTATGACCCTCGAATCGTTTTTTTTTTTGGGGGGGGGGGGGTGGCCGAACAATTTTTTTTTGCGCCACCGGAAAATTCCCGGGGGGGGGGGAGGAGGCAAGAGCAAAAAAAAATATTAACTGGGTTCCTCATAGCCTTGGGGGAGGGGATTGGTGAGCATCCCTGTAAGAAAGGATGCTGCCATTAACTCTTTTGTGCGAGACGGTGAAAATGACGTTTTTAATTACGTTCCTTTCTTTTTTTCCGTACCGTGTGTGTACTTTTATGATCGATGTGACAATAATCCAGAAAAAATAAAAGCGGTGATTCTTGAGATCACGGTGTTAATTAAACAATCGTTTGGCTGGACATTTTAATTATCCAGTATTGATATTGTTGGTGGCCAAAACCTGTTGGGCAGCTATGGCAGCTGCCTCAAATAGACCTGGGAGTAAATTGTTTCATCACTTTTTTTCTGTTTTTACCGATTTTTTTTCATTCACAAACATTTACTTCGGTTATGTTATTTTAGAGCGGGTTGTGTTTGGTTCAGTTGCGCATCCGGATGAGGGGGGGAGGGAAGCATGCTGGGGCAACTACACCCCCCCCCCCCCCAAAAAAAAAGAACTGGTATGTTAGATTGGGTTAGGCCTATGTATGGTTCAATGGTGCATCCGGGGGAATGGGAAAACATGCTACCTCGGGAACTATTCCCCCCCCCCCCCAAAGATACTATACACACCAAAGCTTTAAAAAAAACATTCAGATTTCGTAACCGTCATACTACTGAATAGTATAATTAATGCAGAAAAGATTCATTAATGACCAAAAAGAAAGTATCCCTTTTTATCAAGGGTGTACACCGCTGGTTTCTCTACGTTGTTTTTTTTTTTTGGGGGGGGGGGGGGGGAAGCCGTTGTCGGATTTTGGGTTTATTAGTACTGTTCAGTGGCCCAGCCAATTCAATTACTGTTAAAGCAACGATAACCAATTAAACCAAATATTGTCCTGAGAACTGCGAAGCTTCAAAAACAGTAGGCATTTCAAAGTAGTGATACCATTATGTCATCATTTTTATCCTCATCGTCAAGGCCATGCTATTACACCCGTGGGTCAGGGTTGTAATAATTACAAGTTAGGACTGACGTTGGAACCAGAAACTTGGCAGCAGCCTTTTTTGACGGAATGACGTCACTTCTTTCGAAGGTGGACACTTTTTGGAAACCAGGCAGTTAGTAATAGAAGTTTTCTAAATTTTTTCAGCACCGTTAACTTTGGAGCAAATCCGGGAAAAATTGAGAAATGTGCCATGTCCCAAACGACACGCCGAAAAAAATATATACACGTCGTAAATCATGGATTAGTTATAGCGAGTGTTGACTTGGCTACTCTGCACACACGCGCTGAATATATTGATTCTAAAACCTAATTCGAAGGTGTAGCAGAAAAAAAATATATATTGGCCAGAACGTGTGTGAGAATGTGACTTAGACATCATTAATTATTCATGTAGTTTCCTTGCGAAACCAAACGGTCTAAACGTCATGACCCTGAGCCCTCCTCTTCCCGCCTAACCATTGCAAAATCCGCTCGTAGTCAAGGCAAAATTCATGTCAACTCGACTGGGCAGCTCTACCGTCGTTAGAGACATTTCGATTATTCATAGCCTATTGTCAGTGCAACCTCACTTTGGACCACACAATTGGTGCGTTTCAAAGTGAAGAAGCACGCAGTGACGCCCAGTAAAGAAGCAAGGTTACTGATGACTAATTCATTTTAGTTTAATGCGCCATTCCACTACTCGGTTAAAGACTACGTCGCAATGAAGGTAAGCTACAAAACATCGAAGCAACCAGTCTGCATTAAAGACTGACCTTGTGACATTAGAAGATACATTAGAAATCTGAGAAAGAACGAAAAGACGCCTGCTCTGTCGACTGGGACTTGAACCCAGGACTTCCGGCTTACTAGCAGGAAATCATGGGAAGTCGTCCTGTATTCGAATCCCATCCGGAGCAGTTGTTTTTTTCTTTCTCTCTCAGATGGTGTATCTTGTAAAGACGGCAGATCAGTTAAAGGTACATTACTCCCCGTTGGCTTTCTTTTGTGGCCCTTTTTGCAACATTACTTCAGTTCATCGTTAATGATGGAAGTCATTCATTTTCCTATTTTTTTTCTTTTCTCAGAAACGACTTTGTTACATTAAAGGTACATTCTTCCCAGCGCAATTTTTCTCGATCCTCCACATCAAGTACAGCCCTCAAAGGTTTATTTAGTTACCGTTAGTCAATCCCTTGGTAAACATCCATTTTAAAATGTGGCATCTGCGAGATTTTCTGTTCAATATTGGGGAGCTATATTTAGTGTATCCTACACTTATATGATCCTTTGCGCGCCTAAAATAGCGAAGTTTCATCTGTGTGTGCGCATGTATTAATTTTAATCGTCTGCTAATAATTACTATGAGATCAAAATTCTAAAATACTAATGTGGTAAAAACTAAAATTAATTATGCCAATAGATCGCCGAAGAAAACTTATAATAAACTAGCCTAAAACATTATAATTTGAGATGTTAAAAAACGAAAATCATTCCGGTTTGTGACTACACAGTCTTTAACTTGATGCTGTTTCGTATACTATTCCCAAAGCCAACTGAGATAGTAGCTGCGTTCTTCGCTGCGAGGAACGCAGCTGCTGTTTCAGTTGACCTTGGCGATGGTAACATGCGCGGAGCTGATCTGCGTGTGGCTGTTATACGGCAGGCGGAATGTGCCTTTAACACTAACCTATGTAAATGTTGCATAAGTTATTTCGCGCAGGATGCTCGAGTATAGTGAGAAGGTACGTCCTTTTAAGCATACATTCAAAAAGATCCTAAATGTCGGGTAACCAGAACCAAACTGTCCTGTAAAGGCTCGAAAAATAAATACCTTTTTATTTTTATTTTTGTAAATTGATGCTGTTACAATTTCAAGTGCTGATTGATACTCGTTTTCTTAATTGTTTAGAGATCGCAGTACATCCCGTTTTCTTGCTTCCCCTCCCCCCCTCCCCCCCACCCCCACCAACTCCCCGTCTCCTCCCATATTTCCGACCCGGGGTGCTATATTAATTCTTGGTTGAATGATTGGGTTAGGGGGCAGTGGCCTAGAGCTACGTTAGGCGGGGCCGGTTGCAAATAAAATTGGGGCCCCCCTCTTCCTACTACAAAAAAAACACACGAGCTGAAAAAGTTCAAAGTCAACATTTTTTCTAATTTTTTTTTTATCTACTGAAATGAAAATAGGGACCATTTTTTCGTTTTCCAGTGAAAGTGGTCCATTTTAATTTTTTTGGGAAAAAAACTTGGAAAAAATTGTCATTACAAATTTTTCAGCTCTTGCGATTTTTGTGGGCCACCATATTATTTTATACAGTTTATATATTCAAATCAAATAACTAATGTGCTATAAGAAGAAGAACACAACCCACGATGATTCATGACAAATGCCACGTTTACAACGGCAATTTAGAACTTTATTTAATGTAAATTTACTGCCACCCCTGCCACCCATTAGCTAGGCCACTGTTAGGGGGATTGGGTACAAGGGGACTTCCCGCTATCGCTTCTCGGTAACCTCACACGTACGCCTGAACCGTGACGGCGCGCGCGCGAAAAATGAATTAACCACTCTGTCAACAAGTCAATTCGTAGATACTTGGACGAAGGTAGACAACCAAAGACTGCGCGCATTGCCATTGTACCAGCGATCGTAGGTATGTCTACAAACCTCATATGAAAGACGTGAGGTTTTACAGATTTCCTGACAAGCAAATCTTTCCCGTGAAATGCCAGCGACGGGTTTTGGCTTGCGGAAGGAATGATTTTGATGTAGCAAACGTTACGAAGGACACAATCAGTACCTTCCTATACCACCGAACAGAGCGAACAGAACCACAGCCACCTACAGTAAAGGGCGGATCAGATCAAGACAAATTAGGCAAGTAAAATCAACCATTGACATAGAAGGAAGCGCACGTTTGCTAGGTGCTGCCATCTCTACACCAAGCAACGAAATTTCAAACTAACCGACCAGGGTTCCAAATTCTGTCAACAGGTGACGCCACTTGGCAAACTTGCCGCGTCGTTATTTGATTCGTTGTTTTGCGGAGCATTGTGGGAGGCAAAGATGATACGGCCTTTACTGTAGGTGGCTGTGACAGAACGCACCAGTGTTAGGGACAATTTGGCTCCAAACTTAACGTCGCGCGTACGCACTAACGTTGCGTCAGCCGTTTAGTACCTTCCGAAATTGCAATCACAGCTCAGCAAAATCAACAAGCTCAACAGAGCACTCGTTACGTCATACCATTAACGTGACCAGACGTGGCTAACTGACTGGACCAGGCTACGCTAATGGAAGTAACCAGGCGCGAGCAATGCAAAATTGCGAACCATCTCGGGGAGGTGGTTGCGAGAGATTGTCAGTGGTGGAGCTTTTGAGCATGCGCTAGGTACGTAAACTGATTCATGGACGATAGTTGACGTAAGCAAGTCACATCAACACAGCTTTTGTAGGGAATGACCTGAACTGTCACCAATAGTGGTGCGTTTGTTTCGTTCTGTTCGGTGCTTTAGGAAGGTACCAATAGCCTACATCTGTTCCCTTCACTTCAAAGGTCAAAGCGGCCCGACTATGGAGTATCCTGATCCCTATTTTCACCACCACAAGCAAAAACGATGTCAGTTTATGAAATTGGTTCTTCTTAATATGCATTATACATTTGATCCAGTCAGGGCGGGTTTACGCAAGGACAATTTTCTCGTTCACTAGCTTTTACTTGGTTAATGCTAAATCTGACGGCTGCTTCGCGCCTATACCGGAGAAGCCTCAATCCCCCCCTACCCCCATACCAGAGAAACGGCTTTCGAGTAGTCTATACGTTGTAACCATGGTAACAACGCGGACGCAAATCTTCTCTTCGTGCCCCATTACACGACGTACGATGTATTGAACATGACAGCGTCGATTTATGACAGGAAGATAACAATTTTTACTGCAGACGACTGACTGATTTCTGAGTGCCGGCATTCGATGGTTTACCTGCGATTCGATAACCCCAAAATGGACGCCATGTTGGATTTTGAATTCTCGTTACGAGCAGCATAGGAGTTGAGTTGTGTTTGGATGGATAAGCAACTCCCAGCTCAAATGCATAGCCGAAGTGAGTAGTCTTCGATGGCAAGCGTCACTCGCGAATGTATCCCAGAATATAAAGCGCGTCTGCTACTTCCGCCTGACCAAGCCGCCATGAGGTATTCGCGGTTGATCCGCTCGTAGACGAATGAATTTCCACCGTAGGCGGTGGAATTATCTATGAAACACGCCCTGTACGTTGTTTATGATGTACCAAACGTAGGTAAGATAAGAGATTGTTATATTGCCAGGCGTAGGTGCCATTGTGTTTTGTAACAAAGTTTGACAGTCGAGCAAAACCTTAATGCCGATTGTTGGGGAAGTAAATATCAAGGACCGCGGTCACGGTCCTTATATAAGCCTCAGCATGAACTTCAATGTTAAACGGCAAACTTTGAACTCCCATAGTCTCGCCCAGAATTTACATAGACCAACGAAATTCGGTATTTGGGGTCGTATCGTAACTATTTCACACATTACAAATTTTAATGACAACAATCAAACCGTTCGGCGTCCACAGCATGGCCATTTGTTGTTGTTGTTGGGACTCTTTGCCCTCGCCTGGAGACCGAACCACTGAACGATTTTCAAGTTCTATAGCTTAAAAGGTAGGTCTGGACAAGGCCTAGGGCCTTTCGCAGGCTATTTTAACGTAACTACAATATTCTTGACACGGAAAGCCAAAT
>JAHWFP010019468.1:0-19389 GCA_023313725.1 Lithobius niger
CTTTCCCTCAAATTCCTCACAAACTTTAAATAAATTACGAACAAAGACGTCAAGTGTGCCGTATAAAAAGTAGTGCGAAACATCACGTTTCTAGAACGTTATGATATCTTAGAAAGGTATGATATCTACCCAAAACCAATCAGCGCTTTACCTGATCTGGCACATTTCGTTTCACTTACTCAATCAGCGTATCCCTTGACCCGGACTCCCTCTAGTGGTGTTAATTTATTAATACTAAACAAACTGGGTGATGATTTGCTCACCTGTTTTAATTTCTGTACACTGGCCAACGAACGTTGATTTTCGTTCGCTTTGCTCCGCCAGAAATAAATAAATCACAAATGAATAAATACGTGCTTGTGCAACGAAGTCCAAACCTTTAGCCTGCGGATCATGCGGTAATGGGATGATGTAGGGGTAACGAAAAATATCGGTGTTTGGATCTCTGTAGACCTAACGGCAACCACTCATTGCAATCACATCGCCTCAAGTGCAAAAAAAATAGAGAGCATAACTCAGTAGACGTTCTTTCGTATCTAAAGATAGAGCAACCTTAATATGGACTTTCTTGGTTTTTGTCCGTCCCATTCCGAAGTACGCCAACCAGGTCTGGTCACCATATCTCATCAAGGATATTAAACTTATTGAATTGGTCCAGAAGATGTTCACCAAGTTCATTCCAGGATTGTATAATGTGACATATATGGATCGTCTTTAAGTTCTCAAACTAAAGTCATTGGAGATGCCGCGCTTAAAGGCTAACCTTTATCTCACATACTCTATTCTGCACAACCAAACTGCAGTGGAGCCCGAGAGATCTTTTACTTTAAGCCATAATAACTTTACTAGGGGCCATTCTTTAACATTAACGCATGGCTTCTTTAATGGAGACAATTACAAGCACATTTTTGCTAACCGTGTTGTGTCCATTTGAAATTCTCTGCCATCTGGGGTGGTCTCGAGACGATCCCTGCGTAGTTTTAAGAGAGCTATGGAGGAGGTCATGCTCTCCAAGTTCATGAAGTGTTTTTAATATTGTGCATTCGACTAAGGGTGATTTAACCTGCATTTTTTTTTTCTTTTTTCCATGTTTTTATTGTATATTTGTATTCATGTTAACTGCTCTTTTAATTTCGGACTGCGTATATAATAGGTGCAGGATGCGCTCCCTTTTCTGTCCAGTGCAGTTTCTTTGCTGTATAAATGAATCCACCCAAAACCATAACTTGTATAAGAGAAGCCGCCAAGTTTCGTAAAAGGGTCGGCCTTTCAAAGTGGTGATATCATTCAACCAGGGAAGGGCCGCCAAGATTAATTCTGTTAGCCAAGTTAATCTCACCTACTAACAGTTCGAAAGTTAAATGAAAACTAGAACATTGCTACTGGCGGTAGCAATCTTCAAGTTTTCATTTAACGCCCAAAGTATTATTAGATGCGATTAAGTTGGCTAACAGGATTAACCTTGGCGGCCTTTCCCTGGTTGAATGATATCACTACTTTGAAAGGCCGACCCTTTTTTTGAAACTTGGCGGCTTCTCTTATACCAGTTATGGTTTTGGATGGATATCACATTTCATAGGACTGTGAACAAACGAAGGATCAGATGGTTTAATCGTCCCCTCTACCTTTTCTGTCTGGAGGAATTTTATGTGTATAAATTTGCTCATTCATAATTTTCACATTTGCTGTGGCCCAATTAGCCATTACGTCAGTGAAATTGACACTGATTTTCGTTCGCTTCGTTCAATCAATCAGCGCATCCCTCTACACTTGGCCCTACCTCGGTTAACGTTAATCATTCAATCACTTAGTTACCATGGTGTTCACAAACACATAATTGTCCGTTTATCGTCGTGGGGCAGATAATTTTGTTTGGATTCGTGTACCGTAACAAAAAACCGACCAAGCCTTTGCAATAAAACATACTCCGTCTCTTAGTGAACCATTCTGCAATTTAATTGAGGCCCCGGCCAAATGCCATACGCCCAAACCTAACCTAAAGATAATACTTCATACAAGCATCAACCACAGTCACAACAGTACCAAAAAACCACGAACCCCTGTAACCAAAAAATCATGTCAACCGTCCTCACCCCGAACTCATGGGGGGGGGGGGGGGCACGGGCCAAGCCCCACTGCACAGTGACAATAGAACACTATAGAGCACAGCAGAGTACAACACCACACTTCAAGCCACTTCTGGCCCACCTTCTCTCTCCCATAAAGAGAAAGTTCCAGTGGGCACCCCACCTGCAATCTGCGTTGCACTAAAACTCTCACTCCCCGAGGACCCGCAGATCGCTGCACTACCCATCCAGGGAGAATCTTCGTGGGCGCCTTGTCTCACGTACACATCACTGCACATTACACCACTGCACATCACCGCACTGGCGGGCTCACTTTCTCTTCCCCATTTAGGGAAAGTTCCAATGGGCACTAACATCAAATTTTCAGGGGCCATACACGGAACGGCACAGAACTACCACAGTGCCAGCGCATCACAAAGCTGGCCGGGGGAAAAGGGGCGGCTACACCTCTAAACCTGGTGCAGCAATGTAGGCTGTAATCACCCGGAGCCTTGCTAGTGGGCGCGGACTGCGATCCTGTGACAGGAGGTCCGCAAACACCGTGAGAGAGCTCAGCCAGGGTGCAGGCCGCTACTGCTCCGTTACAAATTTTCGACACACTGTCAGAACATGCTCCGGAGACTCGACTACCCGGCACAGTGAGCTTAGTGGCGAGTCAATCCAGCGATAACGAAACCTATGAACCTGCAGCAGCGTAAAGTTGACTCTGAGTCTCGACAGAATCTTCGCAGAACCATAGGTAAGCCTATCAAGGTTCGACATGGTGGTGCACTGTGGGTGAACCGCATACAGTGACCTACCATTGTGGGCTGCTGTGCACGCTTTCTGCCACTGGGCAGTGGCCCATCGCCGAATGGCCACCCGCCTCCCACGCGCAGAGATAATCGGAAATACACGAGTACAATCAAGCCGCGCTGCATCTTGCGCCATTCCGTCTGCAACCTCGTTGCCCGGAGTTCCACTGTGACCCCGGATCCATTTGAAGGATACAACACTGGTCCGAAGCACGACCCAAAACTTCCAACTGATGGTATACACAAGCGGATCATGCACGTCCAGGTTCGCCCACGAGGCCTGCAGGAGCTTGAGGCTTGCCTGAGAATCAGTCAGAATCATAAAAGCCGGGAGCAGCAAGTCTTCGGCAATGTCGAGAGCGACTGAAACGCCGAGCAACTCACACATCATACTGGACGTTGCCTCCTCCACTCTGCGCTGGCAAACCATCTTAAATGGTTAAATGGTTAAATGGTTCGGATTCTTTTTTTGCAATCGTGTGGTTAATTGTTGGAATAGTCTGCCATCATCAGTGGTCGAGTCAAACAGCCTCGCCGTTTTCAAAACTCGCTTGAAGACCACTTGCCTGGATAAATTTTTGCGTAGGAATATTATTTAAACCTTTAATTTGTTGATGGGATTTACGGCTCACTTGCCGGCTATCACTGGGGATTACCCAATTATGAGTCATCGCTCCGCCTAGGATTTGACGCTTATTATTTTTTTTCAGGTTTCTCCCAACCTCCATTGTATACTTTTTGGAATTGTATTTTGTTTTTCATTAATACTTTGTAATTTTGTGTTTACTTTTTAGGATTGTATTTCTTGTTTATCTTAGTTACTTTTTTGTAATTTTGTGGACGGGTGTAAGAGGCTTGCCCTTCCCCGCTCCCTTTTGCCCATTGTGCAAATAAAATTCATCTTATCTTATCTTTTCTTATCTTAAATGAGGGAATGAAAACTCCAATACGACTAATTCCTTCTGCCTGATGGAACGACGCATCACAAAAAAAATCTCACACCCCACTGCTCCTGACTGAAAAATACCCTGCAGCTCAGGACACCAAGTTCACAGGCTCAGAGGCCGTGGCGAAGCAACAGCGTGCAGAGATTTCGACACCTGACCTAACAGGGTGACACTGCGCCCAGCCTCCCCAAGAACAGCACACGCCCTATCACTCAGCATCCCGTAATCCTGAAGAATCCGACCCACAGAGTCGTGTGGATCCCTGGTAAGGTTGCGTAGGCAGAGCGCAACAAGCAGTTCCTGCACACGCAGCTCAACAGGCGGCTCGTTGCATTCGACACACAGAGCACTCACTGGTGAGGTGTAAATACACCCTGACACCGCACGAAGGCACACATTCACAGAGACTTGCAGTGCCCTCTCATAGCGCCCAACGCCACACAAAAACGGTAGCAAATAGTCTAGAACTGACCGGACAAAAGTTCGGTATGTCGCCAGCAGCGCGCCCAACTAAACTCTCCTACCTGCCAATTACCGCAAAATTGCCGTTCTCGCTAAGATTTTCTGTCGAACTCTGCCCACGTGCAAGTCCCATGTCAACCCGGAGTCCAGGACTACTCCAAGGTACTTAATACTCCCTTTTGGACAGACAATCTGCCCACCGACATCAAGCTGCACAGCAGGCTGCCAAACGGTTTTAGACCTTGTGAAAACAACTATTTCAGTCTTGACGGGTGCCAGCAGGAGCCCATGCTCCTGCAGGAGGGAGCCAACTTTGCTCAAAACCATTTGTGCCTCTCTAGCAAGCACAGCAAGGTTCTGTCCAACGAACCAATTGGCAACATCGTCTGCATAACAGACAATGTTGGAGTCTGCTCCACCTTCAACTAAGACATCGTTAATGGCTACGGTACATAATGTGGGACTGAGGCAACTCCCCTGGGGGAGGCCTCTATTCGTCGAATCCGTAGCTGACTAATACCCTCCAACTCACGAAGCAAACGCACGTTCACCCAGAAGCGCAACAATTAATCTCACCAAACCCTCACTGACCCCCATCTTGCGTATGGATGCCTCTATCCACTGAATAGACACCATATCGTAGGCCGCCTTAATATCCAAGAAGCCGGCCAACACGATGACTCCATGCATTCATGCCTCCCTGATGCTGGAAAGCAGAAAGAGGACAGCATCTTGGGCACTCCTGTCCGATCGGTAACCGAACTCCTACGAGGCACTCCCACGAGGCACTCATAGTACTCTAAGTGCCACTGAACGCGTTTTACGACCATGCGCTCTAGAACTTTTCGGATACAAGAAAGCAACGCAATCGGTCGGTAGTTAACTAGCCCAGACCTACTGCTACCTTGCTTATGCACAGGCACCAGGATCGTAAACAACCACGAGGGAGGGATCTTGGCTCCAGCTAGGAGATCGCAAAAAAGGGGGAGCACTCCAGGGCTCCCCACCTCAAGGTCCTTCTTCAAAACACTGTAACTGATTCTGTCGATCCCAACTGCACGGTAAGTGCTTCTACACTTACTAAGAGCCGACCGTAGCTCTGCATCTACCCACGGTAGATCGCCAACACACGAGAGCGATGAACCAGACACAGTGGGAGGGGCAGACCCCTCTGTAAGTGAGTACACGCTAACAAACCTAGAATTGAAGGCCTCTGCCATTCTTTCTCCCCGTAGAACTTCCCTGTCCGGCCCAGTGGGACTGTAAATCCACGAGATCGCAGTTTTTGCGGCACCTGGGCTAAGTTGGCTCCAGGCTTGCGTGAGCGAGCATGCACTGCCAACATTCGCACATAATCTCTCCCCGAATATTGCCTTTTCGTTTTGCATAATAAACCTGCCCTCAGCTACAATCCCTCTATATTCCCACCACTTTGACTCACTCGGGGAGCGCTTCCATCTGTGATAGGCTCTCCTGCGATCACGCACAGCTACTGTGCAGTGATGGGACCACCACTCAGGATGGCCAGTCCTGCTCTGATGCAACTGGCATTTGCGACGCTCATGCGTGAACTGCTCAACCCAACGGACAAAAATCCCATCACTAACTCGTGGCTGCAAGTGCTTCCTCGGCTCAGCTAAGGATGTTATATGCGCTGAGGAGCTGCGCGGTTGCAGGATCACCGGAAGATGATCACTTCCCCTCAAATCATCTGATACATGACTACAAAAACTGGGTAGCAATGCTCGGAGAGCAAAAGAAAAAGTCCAGCGCAGGCTCCTGAGCCCTATTACTCTGCCAGCACACGAAGGTGGGCGAGCCTTCATGCACTATCTGCACGTCAACAGCCGAATAGCCTCTGCTAGCTTACCCCCCTTGGTATCAACATGCAATGAACCCCAGTCATAGTAATGACTGTTGTAGTCACCACCAATAATGACTGGAACAGGGAACTGGTTCAGCCAGGCTGTCCACTCGGCAGTCGTCAGACTCCCAGTCGCATGGAGAAACACCACATACACCCAACCGTCACCCATCCACTCATTAATGGCAAATGCGTCAACACCAACAAGTTCATACCAAATGTCCATGTGCAGATATGAGACCGACCACTTGATAAAAACCCCAACCTTGCGACCTGAATGAACAAAATCCGATCTCCACGACGCTGCATGCAAACCGCGCAAGTCAACAGCTTCTTGCACCCCTAAAATGCTAGCATGTTGCAGCAATTGCTCAAGCTCACCTAACTTACTCGTCAATCCCCGCAAATTCCATGAAATGAAAGTGTAAGAGTCGAATGGGGCAATTAGGTTAGGCATGGACCCCCTTACCACACAGGCCCCACCGTCACTCACCTGCGAAGCGCTGACACTGCTAATACTTAGTGTGAAACTATCTCCTAAATCACTACTTTCTTGTGATGCACTTTCCTGACCTTGTTGCAGAAGGCTCGAAACACTTGCTGCTGCAGCCTCACTCGGAGCCGCTGCCGTGTGCTCTTCCACTCTTAAGGCCATGCCACACCGCACCGTTTTGTCCGGCATGTTCGTCGTCCGATGCCTCAAATGTAGCCTGCGGGCACAACGCAGAGCCTCCGTTGCGTCTCCGACTCGTTTCGAAATATTTCATTTTCCTCCGGTTAACGGACCGGTGGAGCTGTCCGTCAGCCAATCAAAATGCTTAGCCACACGTGTCTTTCTCTCAGCGCTGGAGACAAAGATGGCGGCTCCACACCCAACCATCCAAAACTAACGAAAAATGAAAAGAATAATTCTAAATTACGTGTACATCACTAGTAGCAATACAAGCACTCGCCCAAATTGGTTTTAGTGGCACGAATGACCCCAATTCAATGCGTACCTACAGTTTTGCATTCGGACGATTACATTCCTTTTACTTGGGGGAGATGGGAATAAAGGGGTCAGCAAGTGTTCTTGGCGGACAGGTGTGGCAGTGTTCTCCGTTTTTCAGCGTTGCTTTGCCGGAGACGGAGCCGGACAACGGAGACGGTGACGTTGTGGTGTGTACGGTCTCCTTTACAGGAGACTCATCTGCTGGGGGCCCAACGGCAATGGTCGGTTGCGGCATCACGGCCACCTTCTCTTCTTTTTTTGGCCACCCTTCCTGCGCTTTGCTGGTCGGGTGAGCCATGGTCCATCACTTGCCCGGCCGTCATGTCTGCCTGAAAGATCACGGCGAGCATGCCCCCCATCTCCGTCGGACGTTTTGCCTCCTGTTTCGGATCGTCCACGGCAGTCGCTAGCCATTGAGACCAAACTTGGAGCACTGGTGCTATGGGCGGTATGCTCCAACAATGAATTCTGACAATTAGGTACTGAAACGATAAGCGTGTAAAACTTAAGCATGTTATAAACTACTGTTGGATGACAATACAAACAATGGTTACAACAATAATTTTGCACTTACGAGCCACGTCAGGGCCACGTGCTTCTAGCTGCAACACCCATTTTAGAAAAAGGTACTTCCCCATATGACGCTTTACCTGTCTGCCGAAATTTAGATCTGGCAACTTTCCCTAATCAGCTGTAGACGTGTCGTTATACCCTATGAGAATCAACATGGGAGCCTGCACCAGTAACACAAATTCAACGTTATTGAGGGCACTTTTTCTCCATGAAGGACACGTTCCCACATTTTCGTGTTGACGTTTTCTTCGTTACTGGACCCAAGACACCTCATTCAAGCGATTTGCAAAGATTTCTACCGCATGGAGAATTTACACCAGTATGCTGAAATCAGGTATAAGTTGGTTTCAGTTAAAGACAGTCTGCTACTGCGGCCGCCTTTTTTTCATCAACAATCATTTTTTAACAATCGGACGCTCTACTCTTACTTGGCAGCGACACACTAGCGTGTGTCTAGATTTATTATTATTATTATTATTACTATTGTTTAGCGAGTGCCAACCCAATTGTTGCAAATCATTTTTTTTCATTCACTAAAGTATGAACGGGCTCGCATGCAGTGATTGTTGCTGCCCACTTTGAAACAATTCAGCTCGCTCTGAAAGTCCGCATCTTAATAAAAACGAATTGCAGTGTTGTAAAACGGCCACCCGACCAACGTGGACACCCGTCTATGATAACAACAGTATTCGATTATTGTAAATGGAATGATTGTAGGTAATAAACTAAACACTGATTGTTGCCAATAAACTGAAACAATGGATGAAACAATACTTCAGTGCATGTATATGCATCTTAATACTAAACCACTGGCTGAAGGTTCTGTCGTAGACGATTAAAATCAAAGGATTAGAGAAACTCCGTTAAATTTTGAAAGCGCTTTACTTTATGCCCAGAATCAAGTAAAAAAAAAAATAGCATTAACCGCTTGCTAAATGTTCTGTCGTTGTGGACAAATAAAATAAAATGATTAGTGAAACTCGGTTAAATATTGGGGGAAAAAATAACAAAGCCGCCGCGGTAAAGGTTTCGACTTTGCTGTACAAAGGCGCATTTATTTATTTACGCTGGAAATATTCACATGAAAGTGCATGAAGTCCGCGTCAGGGAATGCGCTGATTGAGTGACTGAAGCAAACGAAAATCAGCGTTTGTTAGCCCATGTGCGCCAACTGAAAACGTAACTTTTAATGGATAAAACAATGTTACACGTATATGTAATTTAACATTAAACCACAGGTTAAAGGTTCTGTCGTTCTAGATGATTAAAATTAAATTATTAGTGAAACTCTGTTAAATATTTAACAAAAATTACAAAGCCGGCGGGCTAAAGATTTAGACTGTGCTGTACAAAGGCGTATTTATTTATTTTCAGTGTACAAAGGCGTATTTATCTACTTCCGGTGGAAATATTTATATGAAAGTGGATGAAGTCCGGTTAAGGGCAGGCACTAATTGAGTGAGCGAAACGAACGTTGAGCTGTTAGTTGAGTTTAGGAAATTGCTCTCGTTCCAAGACGGTTGAAGCGTGATGTCATTTTCTGGCAGTTTTGGTATAATCGGCTGTTGAGCTGTTAGGTGAGTTTAGGAAAGTGCTCTCGATTCCAAGACAGTTACGCGTGATGTCATTTTCTGGCATTTTTGGTATAATCAGCTGTTGAGCTGTTAGGTGAGTTTAGGGAAAGTGCTCTCGTTCCAAGACAGTTGAAGCGTGATGTCATTTTCTGGCATTTTTGGTATAATCGTCTGTTGAGCTGTTAGGTGAGTTTAGGACGTGCTCTCGAGTTTAAGACGTGCTGACAGTTGAAGCGTGACGTCATTTTCGGTGGAAGCTGTCGTTTTTGGTGTAATAAGGGGGTAAAAACTCTTACAGTCGCAATGGTCGCAACGAACATCACAAAAGGGTTACTAGCGCAAATAGCGCTCAATGCTTGACCTATGACCCTTGGACCGCAGAAGCACCAGCAACCAAACCGGGTAATACCAAACCGGGTAATACCAAACCGGGTAATAAATGGTTATCATTTGTTTATGCAATGAAGCCTTACGAAAAACGCGTACTGCACTCTGACCATTTGCTTGATCGTTTTAGACGTGGAATGCCGGTCAGCAGCACAAGAGTTGCAGCGTGAAAGCTCCTCAAGCATAGCGAGACGATGTGAGCGACTCCGCTAGTCACCAATTAAAAACCGAATGAAAATAGCATGGCGCCATCTAGCGGCAGTGATATCGATAACCTTTCCAGCTCGCTCCCAGGTGCACGAGGACGTACCAACTTTTCACTCAATAATTAAGGAGGCTCGTGGCTTGGTTGTTTCGTTAAAATAAATGGCGTTGTGCATTACTTCGCTTGATGCAAGCAAGTGCGTGCTAGATAGTACTAGATAGCGCTAGATGTTGTCAGATTCTGCAGACTTTCATTCGGTGATATAGTGCCACTGTGCCACTTTAAGCAGTATGAAGTGTGCATAGAAATGTGATTGAACATGCTACAGACAAAAGGCGGCATGTATGGAAGGAAATGTAAATTATTCATCACGGCAAAAAGCCATCAAAGATACATAAACGTTGCGCATTTTCCATTTGCATGTGAAAATCTCACGCCGTGAAAAGCACGGGCTTTGACTAGTAAATAAATAAATAAACACACGTCGTAGCATCCGGCATCACTGTATCTTCTCAATGTAGTTTCATTTCTCTTCATTTTTCCTATACTATTTTAGATTCTGGTTGGCCATTCGCGCGTATTTTCGGAAAATGGATTGATCATGCCTGGTAAAATTTCTCTTCGAGCAGACGAACCAATATGGCTACCGTGTCGCTCGCTTCATCGCTTTCCCAACGTGAAAAACGTTTGAATTTACAGGGTAGGAAGATTGTTTTGAATCTCTTCTAATACATCAAGGCTCTGTACTCAACACGGACGCTGAAACAACAAATTCAAGAGGACGGCATTGCCACTGACTTACTCGGAGAACGGTAAGACGTACCTTGTCAGTAGCAAAAACCGTACCGACAGCCAAGGTAGGGTTAGGCCTAACGTCGCAGACATTATGTATGCCAGACGCTCAATGCGTGTACAAGGTTCCAGTCACCGCCAACATTAGTGCATACGCGTGACAGGCGATTGAAAACGATCATAAAATACAGATTTTCGAGTGGCCAACCAGAACCTAAAATAGTATAGTTGTGCAACGAAACCCCAAAATGTTCGTGGTAGGCGGTGTGCGGTTAGGAACAGTAAGGAATAACGCACTGAAACTGCTAGAAAATACACTAGTGCAACTGAACGGATGTATACAATTTGGAAGTTTTATTGAGATTTATTGAAAGAACCGTATTTTCTTGATTATGTTGACAGTCCAGGAATGAAACGCTAATCAGACGACATTTGGTCGATTGCCATGAACAGGAACAAATCATTTTTTTTTTTTATAAATTTCAATAAAACCTCGTGAAAAATGATGTGAATTTAGGTATCCGAGCTATTTGCGCCTGTACTACGGGGCATATACTCGTTGAAAAATTGATGAGTGTAGAATTCCGTGCTTAGAACCTCCCCCCCCCCTCCCCTTTCGCCTAAAGCTGTGTGACCTTCCCTAGGCTATTACCCAAACTCTGCTTTTATGTCACGCCGTTCAAAAGTAAGAACAGCATGAGAGCGGTAAGTGGATAATCAGTATTTTAATTCTTCAATTTTAGTCATACAATTCTTTGAAAATGTTCTGTGACTAGTACAGCAATGCTCTTTGTGCTGACAGTTGTATTGCAAAAAAAAAAATTAATCCCCAACCCAACACTAGTCTTGTAGACTACCGAACGGGATAGAAAACATACATTGCACATATGAACCACCCATCGCTGAATATTGATAAGGAAAGAACAATGCAAGGGTGGAACTGAAAGTTGGAGTTGCTGCATCATCCGATGTGAACCCGAGGAAAATGAACTTCCTTTCAAGGAATGATTATGTACAGTTCTGCTAACCGTTGATTGTACAGTAGACTATAGTACGAATTGAACAACAAGAAGTAAGAAGTAAGTGCGGAAATAAATAACACACAATTCGGTGCAAAGAATGTATCTCGCTGCAGTCAGGTAGAAGTCATGTTGCCACACTGCTCAGTTTGTTGTCGCATTGCTGTTTGTTTCTGTTGGGACCAAGAGATTGATTGCCCATAAAAGGTTAAAGGGTTTTTAGCGAACGTTAACCGCACTCGGTCATCCGCCCGACGCAGCCCTAAGCCCTATAGTTTTCCATGAACAATCTTCTTACATTATAAACCAAAGTCTCATTGCAGAAATAAAGCAACCGCAACGACGACCCCCGGAAGGGGAACAATGTAAACGTGCGAGTGTGTCAATTCTTTGGCTTGAAGTTGAAACTGGGACGTTGTTGCCCTGAAAAGAAGTTGAAATTGGCACATTGTTGCCTCACTAACAATTTGGTCTAACAATTATCCTTCTAACCAAACACCGTGGTAATCTCAAGGGCAAGTATTACATGACGTCATGCACACTTCTTTTTCACACGGTACGCATCGCTTAAGCCACAGCGAAAGACTGGGAGTAGGGGGGAGGAAGTGAGCTGTTACCATTAAGCATACGATTACGCATTAACTCATCCTAAAAGAGAATTTCTGGGGGTGTCTGCTATTAATTCAAATAACCATCCACATTCAACTAGTATAGCAAAGAGGAGGAAGGGAAGGAAACCAAGAGGAGAGGGAGAGGACGAGATAAAAGGAAGGGCGAGGGGAGGGAGAGGATTGGCGGAAAGGGGGAGTGTTACACAAACAAAAATCGACTGTTGCAGCGAACGATCACGCAGCACCTAGCAAATACTGGGAAACAACCACGCGTTAAACAAATCCTCGGGCGAAGCCGGGGACGATGCTAGTATGTGTTATAATATTTCGTTTGTTACTGATTACTACTACTAATTGCTACTGATTGCTACTATTAATCGACATTACCCTTCACGTTGCCGGCCGCTCGCCCATTTTCACTGGCACCGTGCAAAGCATGAACACGCTCACACTTTTTCATTGCTACCGTGTAAATAATGTACATGCTCCCCCTTTTTCACTGATGCCGCGAAAAGATTCAATATGCTTGCACTATTGCATCAATTCCTGTGTTTGGATTGGTTGTCACAATGACTGCCTTTCCCCGTTAATGACCCTCGCCTATACTCCGGCCTAAAGGAAATACGTATACTGTATATAAACAGGACAGAAAGCCAGTGGTACATAGATCGGTTTGTATCTGTAATAAATCACTAATGTCCGTCTGTCCGTCCGTCCGTGAGCGCACGATTGAAGTGGACCATAGCCACCTACAGTAAAGGCCGTATCATCTTTACCTCTAACAATGCTCAGCAAAACGGCGAATCAAATAACGACGCGGCAAGTTTACCAAGTGGCGTCATCTTTTGACAGAATTTGGAACCCTGGTCGGTTAGTTTGAAATTTTGCCCCTAGGTGTAGAGATGGCAGCACCTAGCAAACTTGCGCTTCCTTCTATGTCAATGGTTGATTTTACTTGCCTAATTTGTCTTGATCTGATCCGGCCTTTACTGTAGGTGGCTGTGAGTGGACATGCGTGACCGATTTGAAAAAATTGATGGATCTGTTATTTTACCATCACACATTATGCATTTTTAGGCAAGTATCTTAAAAAGATATTCGGTTTGTTAGCACAAATCCTTTCCATTTTTACAGCAATTGATTTCAGAAACTACGATCGCAAGTAAATTATTGGATCGTAATTTCGAATAGAATAGAGAGACAACGCCCTCTGATTCGGGTTTACTAATGTTTTATGCGTTAAGGCGAGTGAAAAGGCGACATGGCGATCACGAGCGGAGTCTGCAGCCTCCATTGGAAACAAGCCATCAAACGAAAACCATACTCCAGAAATAACATAGTAGGCCTATAACTACATCAAGCCGCCTTTATGCACCTACGTTTCATTAGAGTGACGTGACGCGAATTGAAACAGACAAGCTAGTCCATGGTCACATCACTTCCATATGCTTTCCCCTCTTGGGCTAATCGTCCACTGCAGTAGCTTGCTGTATGTGCTAAGTTATTTCTAATGCATGATTTTCGTCCAAAAGTCTTGTTTCCAGGGTCCCTGAATAAATTCAATTCAATTTACATGAAATGTACAACACATTTTTCGTTACATATCTCGCTACCTTGTGTTAACTGCAAGCAACTGAAAGCTTATTTTGGCATGTTGAGGATAAATCTCAATGCGACAGAAATGTTTCAAATTCGGGAAAATGTAAGGGAAAGGGTCAGAGATTAAGAAAAACTAACATTTAAAGGATGAGTGGAAACCAATCATAGAGAAAAATATGCGCCAATAACGTTTTTATCTAGACACACGCTAGTGTGTCGCCGCCAAGTAACAGTAGATCATCCCATTGTAGACATCCGATTGTTAAAAATTTATTGTTAATAATAAAAAGGCGGCTCACTAGCAGACATGTGTCTGTTAACTGTAACCAATTCAAAGCATATTTTGGCATGTCGAGGATAAATCCCAATGCGACAGAAATGTTTCAAAATGTGGAAAATGTAAAGGGAAGGGTAAGAGATTAAAAAAAACTAACATTTAAAGGATGAGTGGCCACCAATCATAGAGAAAAAGATGCGTCTATAACGTTGTTTTTATGTTACTGTCTAGCTAGCTGTCTAGCTAATAAGATTTTTCCCATGTTAAGTCCCATAGACTTTTTGCTCATGGCTAGCGCAAAATTGAGAAGGCCTACGTACCTGAACTTCGGCACACGGATGCATGGTGATCTGAGGATGGTCCTTTTGTTGGTTTGGGGGTTGTAGGGGTCAGGACAAATGCGTGGGAGGGTTTTGAAATTCACCACCGGCGAATTTAAATTTCGTTCCTTTTCCTAGTTGCAACCAAAGATTTTAAGCAACAATGGCATGAACAATCAAGACTGGTCCTTAGATTTATTGTAAAAGCCTGGACGAACTAAAAACTGAACTGTAACGAAGGACAAAATAAAGAAACATTAACGTTGCCGTAGACTGCGTAAGAATAAAGGGATCACGTTAGATGATGGTTACGCAACAATACGAGCATACACGAGCTAATGGGTTTTTTGTTAATAACCCAAAAATAAACTGCTTCACGTTCTGCTGTTTTAGTAACAGCGACCTTCGTGGGTTTCTGCGTGACTAAATGTGAACGAAATCTTGATAAATTAAGGGGAAGGTACAGGGATAAACAAAACAATGAAGGAGATGCGCTGATTGAGTGAGCGAAGCTAACGAAATCAGCGATTGTTAGCCAGTGTGTACAAAAATGGGATTGAGGCATCTTAAACAGACGGTGTAACCTTATGTACGTTCACAGTCCTATGAAAGTTGTGATATCTACCCAAAACCAAAACTGGTAGAAAAACCTGCCAATTTTCCAAAAACGGTCGGCGTTTGAAGGTAGTGATATCATTACACCAGGGAAATGCTGCCAAGGTTAATCCTATTAGCCAAGTTAATCGCACCCAATAATACTTCAGACGTTAAATGAAAACTTGAAGATTGCTATGGGGAGTAGCAATCTTCAAGTTTTCATTTAACTTTCCAACTATTAGTATGTGCGATTAACTTGGCTTATAGGATTAACCTTGGAGACCTTTCCCTGGTGGAATGATATCACTACCTTCAAAGGCCGACCGTTTTCGGAAACTTGGCGGGTTTTTCTACCAGTTTTGATTTTGGGTGGATTGATCTTTTCTACGTCGATATTGTGTTATTTCGCTGCGATTGATTTATTTATTACCGGAGCTTCAACCATAACTGGTCCAAATTATCTTGGCTTCCACACTTGCGCCAACTTAAAGACAAGTCTTTGCGGGCACTTAACATCTTGCGGGTTCTGTCGGGTACTTCATGGGGTGCCGATCGCACTACCATGTTGCGCCTCTACAGAGCCCTTGTCCGGAGCAAACTTGATTATGCGTGCATGGTGTATGGTTCGGCTAGTGACTCGACTCTCCAGATGTTGGACACTGTGCATCACAGTGGCCTGCGTGTGGCGACTGGGGCATTTCGAACTTCTCCAGTGGTCAGCCTCTATGCTGAGGCCTCGGAGCCACCTTTGGCCATAAGTCGGCGGAAGTTGGCCATTCAGTATGCTGTGCGTTTACGTGCTGTGGAATCCAGTCCTGCTTGGTCCATGGTTTTTGGGCCAGACTTGCGAGTCGGTAGACGCAGGGTGGGTAAGGGTGATTTCCACGATAGGCTCCAGCAGTCCTGTTAGGAGATAGCCTTTCAAATGCCCAGCGTCTTGAGGCTTGGGGGGATGCTAGTGGCCCCTTGGCTTGTCCCAAGTGGCTTTTTAATTTTCGCTCTGGCGTCCCTCCCGAAGGGTTCCACTCTGCCAGCAAGGTACTTGCAGGAGTTCCGGCGGCTGTGTTCTCAGTACGCCGGTTATCAGCGGCTGTTTACTGATGGGTCGAAGTCAGACGCTGGTGTGGCTTGTGCTTGCGTTTGTAAGGGAGTGACGGTTGCCCATCGCCTTCCACCAGGCTATTCTGTGTTTTCTGCAGACCTTTTGGCTCTCGGTTTGGCGGTGGAATGGATCCTTGGCCTTCAGGGTACGCATTTCATTATCTTTAGCGATTCCATGAGTGCCCTGGAGTCCTTGGCGACTTACAATCCACGGAACCCCTTGACACAACGTGTCCAAGCTTTGCTTTCCCGCTTGCCTGGCCAGCGGAAAACCGTGCTTTTCTGCTGGATCCCGGGCCATGTTGGGATAGGTGGAAATGAGCAAGCGGATTCTGCAGCAAAAGGGACCCTTTTTGGCCCTCTCGGAAGGGATCTCAGCCTTGTTCCCTCGGACGCTTTTCCAACTCTGCGTCTAAGGTTACACGCTTTTTGGCAAGCCTCGTGGGATGGACAGGACGGCAATAAATTACGAGCTATAAAGGCACTGTTGCGGAATGGCACTCGGCGTGTCGCCGCAGTCGCCGTGAGGAGGTGGTGTTGGCCCGTTTGCGCATTGGTCACACTCGACTTGCTCACTGTTTCCTTTTGCGGGGGGTTGACCCTCCTGAATGTTATTGGTGTCGGCGGCCACTTACGGTCCGGCACTTCCTTGTTGATTGTTGCCATCTTGATGGTTTTCGTCGTCGTTTCCATCTTCCGCATGGCATTGTGCGTCAATTGGGCGATAAGTCTGTCCTCCTGTCCGGTGTTTTTCAATTTTTGCAGGAGGTACAGATGTATGACAAGATTTAGGTTAGGGGTTTGAATAATATCTCTAATGTGTGGTGCAGTGGCAACCCGGACCACTGCACTGTGACTGAGGTTGGCGCTAATGACCAAGCTGTCGACGCGCCATTAAGCCTCATCCCCCCCCCCCCCCCCATAACTGGTCACCAGCCCCATCACAAGATAACACTGCAAGAGACAACATCAGCAAGTATAGCAAAATGGACAAACCATCGGCCGTTTTGATTTTATTTTTTATTCGAGTTTGACGGGCCAATACTCCCATACACTCGATTCTTTCTTAAGAAACTACCTTAAGAACTGACTTAGAACATAATCCATACTAAACACAAAACTACTCCATCAACCGAGTGTATGAATGAATGACTTTATTCAGGGCCCGGGCTCGAAGCCATGCGCCCTGTCACAAAAGCTACATCACAAAACTGTCCTCTATTTCGCCATTGTGCGTGGCGCGGGTTGTCGTCTTCAGACCCTGGGTATGGTGTCCTGCGCTCATCGAGATATTTTCGCAGCGTGTCACTGGGTGTGACGTTTTCTGTCATGCCTCCTTCAGCAGGAGCATGGGCACTGGGGGTGTGGGCATTGCTATACCGTCCCTGAAAGTGTTTCTGAGTAGGAAGTTGCATCTCCGTGGCACTGGATGTAGCCATGGACCTGGACCTGGACCTGCCGTCGTTCATGCTGTATTCGGATTCACAAGCTGCCATAGTGGCCTTGAGGCGTGTGATAGAGCACCTTGACTTTTGCGAGCATATCCTTTATGAGATATGTCGCAAGCTACTCGCTGTGTCTCAAGCTGGTTTCGTTGGTCTTGGCTGGGTGAAGGGTCGTAGTGGCGTCGTAGGGATTAAACAAGCTCGTTGTGGCCAGGGCTGCAACGGCCACAGATGGCGTTGCCACCTCTCCCGTCTCCCACCCAGGGTCGAAACGTCCTTTGCTACGTGCATGGTTGCTGAAGGAGTGGGAGAGAGAATGGTCCGTGGCCACAACTGGCAGGGTTCTGCACGGTCTCCAGCCTGGATGCTCTCTTGCATCTTCGCTTGATGCTCTTCCGCTATCGGTCAGTAGGGTTCTCTCCCGGCTTCGTACGGGGCACTCTCTCCTAGCAGCACATCGTCACAGGATGGGATGGTGTGTCACTCCTGCATGTACAGGTTGTGGTGAGCAGCAGACCCCACATCATTTTCTTCTGGAGTGTATACAGCTGTCCAACATTTTCGGTTGGGGTTGCAGGGTTACATGCGTCCAGGGCAAGGAGTGGGCAGTCTACTCTCTCTCCAGTGTCCACCAGTATTCGCGAAGCTTAGAGCAGTAACAGTCTTTGTTAACAGGTCAGGGGTTTGGGTTTAGACCGGGGACCTAACATTTCACTTGTGCTCTCTGCTTCGCTCTGTTCCCGAGTTATGTAGTGTGGTGTAGTATGGTATACAGTTGTGGTGATATGTGATGACGTCTAGGGACCCAGTGCGACTATGTACAAGTTGTTAATTTTTTTTTATGTCCGAGCGCATGGCTAAGGACCAAGGCTCGTGGAATAACACCAACCAACCACTTCCAATGTACTGCTCCCAACAATGTTATTGTGCAACAATTTCGTTTTATTTGCTTCATATTTATTTATTTTGCCTAGCTTCCCTCTCTTCAGCATTCGCTGCAAATAGGTTTCAACCGCATTTTAGTCTTATTGCAACTATAACCGCCATTTTGAATCGAGAATGATTTCTTCAGCTTCAATGTCTTCGTCCTCATCTGCTTTTACGCCATGTTGGTAATTATTTTAATGCGTGATTAGGCGAATATACAATACTTCAGCATTTATTACGTATATTTAGGAGTACATAAATTTTAGCCAATATAAGAAATTAGGAAGAGAGTTTCACTAGAATAAATACCGAAGATGACAACTGTTCTTGATGTATCACGATTTACGTGTTATACCTGCTCGATAAATAGCATTTGTACCATTAAGAAGAGTCGAGCTTCGTTACTTGTTGATGAGCTGCGTCCTCGATTCAAGGCAACGGCCTTTTTATAATAGGAGGCAAGGAAGGAGCAACGTTATGACAAATACAAGGGATGTTCTCGTGTCGAGGCCCGTAGTTATTTCTAATGGTAACCACGCTCTGACTACCCTCATGACCCTCCACACTTCTTTTGGAGAACACCAAGCAGTCCCCCCCCCCCCCACTTTCTGAGAACCTTTAACAGAATTCTTGGACCCCATTCTGAATTAAAATTTTTTGCCTCCTCCCCCCCTCCCCCCCTCCCCCCAAACAATATTCCTTGGCTAGCCATTGCAGGTAAGAAATCCCAAGCAAGAAATTTTTCGTCTGTGGTCAAATAAATTAAAGTACGACGGATACTTTCTTCCTTGTTCTTGGTATGCACCTATCCGTTTTT
>JAHWFP010019468.1:19399-41339 GCA_023313725.1 Lithobius niger
ACTTTGCTACCTTTTGCCTAGAGGTTGAATCATTCGCACTTAGTCCCCTCTTTATACGTTTTTGGTTTGGTTTTAATTTTGTTGTAATTTGTTTTATTTAGTTAGTTTAGGTGTGTTGTTATCACTCCTCGGAAGGGCCGAACCACTATCAACTTTGACTGCATTTTATGAGGCGCTGTTTGGGACTTAATGCAAGGTCCATTCGTAAATATATTTTTCAAACTGTAAATATATTTTTCCAATCAGTAACTATATTTCTCAAACTGTAAATATACTTTATCAAACCGCACCTATAAATTTCATCCATAAAGATATTTTTTTTAGCGTACATTAAATTTTATACCCGTAAATATATTTATTTTAACCGTAAATTTAATTTTGCGTCCGTAAGTATATTTTTTTACCGTACATTTAATTTTTCATTCGTAAATATATTTTAAAAACTATAAATATAAATTGCCAGACCAACCTTACTTACCTACAATTTCGTCCATAACCGTAAACATATTTTTCAAACTGTAAATATAAATTTCCAAACCAACCGTACATATAATTTTTATCTTTAAATATATTTTTTTGTTCCGTGCGGAACCAGTTTACTCCTACATCGGAAAGCTACCTCCACTTGGCGGCTTTGACCCACTTTGACCAGAGACGTCCAAGCCAACGGTCTAAGCAGGGTAACGTTGTAATGGGCGCGGTGGACTTATTGAGTTAGTAAATTCTACAGTATGTACGACTGGACGTTTCAAGTGCTTGCGGTGGACGATTTGGACGCTGCAGTGGCATCGATTCTAGAGTCCCGGCAGTAAAAATAAGACTTACTGTACTAATTATTAAAAGTGCAACCAAAATCCATTTTTCAAATGCTCTAGTCCCGGTGCCAAGTCCCAGCTGCAATTCTCATTAGTAAGTCTTACCTATTTTTTCTGCCGGGACTCTAATATTTAGGAATTGGGTCCCGGCACCGAGACTAGAGCATTTCAAGAAGGGGTTCCAGCCGCAATTCTCATTATTAAGTCTTGGTTAGTTTCTACTGTAGAGACTCGAATATTTGGGACTTGGATCCCGGCACCAGGAGTTGCGTTTGCACAATGGATCCCGGTTGGTCGTTATTAAAGTTTACTCAGTCAGTGATGGTCTGGTGCGAAACAGGTTCCGCACTGAACACAAAAATATATTTAAGGATAAAAATTAGATGTATCCTTAAATTTATATTTACAGTTTGAAAAATATTTGTATGGATGAAATTATAATTGGTCTGGCAATTTATATGTACGGTTTAAAAAATATATATTTACGAACGAAAAATTATATTTACTGTAAAAAATATACTTACGGATGAAAAATTATATTTACGGTAAAAAATATATTTATGGATGAAACTTATACGTGCGGTTTGGTAAAATATATTTACAGTTTGAGAAATATATTTACGGATTGGAAAAATATATTTTCAGTTTGAATTGCATGAAGTCCCAAACGGCGCCTTATAGCATTTCACTGTCTACTATTTACCAGTTTTTGACTTTGTTTATTTTGCTTTGTATTTACAGTTTGTTTATTTTTCGTGAATTGGACATGAATACAATTTCTTTCACAACGTTGTTTACATTTATTGTGATACACTAGTGGGTGTCGAGGCACGAACGTCAGTATACACATTGTCATTGTCCGAACTTTGGCCGTCCAATGAGAGGCTATGCCGACAATACTAACAACGGTTATAACAATATTTTTGTACTGAACGCGCCCCGTTACGTGCCACACATTCCCCGTTACACCCCCAGGCTCCAAATCATAAAAGGTATGCAGTTCGTGTTGTACTGCAACTATTCGTCCAATTTCATAGCTGGAAGCCTTCCCATTATTTCGGTATCGATGAATAATCACCCTATGGGATTTAAATCAGCTTAGCTGGCATTCCTACACGAGTTAATTTTTATCAGGTGAGTCATTGCTTTCGATTTCAACACAATTTAAGCTTTTGTACCGCATTATTATTTTTATGCAAGCACCTGAAATGTGCCCAACTCTGCTTAAGGATATAAGACACTTGACGCTATGACGTCGCGCTACAATGGTTTACAACCTCGACAATTGAATTGATGTGATGCTTGTTGTGATGTTTGTTGCCTAACTAGGTGCGACACGTGTGTCTAGATAACAGAAAAAGTATATTCTACTTGATACTGAGAGGTCGAGAGGTTGGTTTATAGCTCGTACGGTGAATTTGGTTTGATGTCCCAGTAAATATTAACGTTTTCCAGTATAATTAACGATTTTGGAATTGTACGGAAATTTTTTCCGATATAGATGCATTCAGTCACGATCCGCTAATGATAATAAATTATTATTATTATTATACATACAAATCAAATATAGTTGCTACTATAGTGTAAGAATGTTTGTGCTCTGTTGCAGTTTCTGAACATCGTATTAATCATGCTACTAGTGCTTGTTCGGTTTCAAAAAACAATTCAGGGTTTTATCGTAAATATTAAAATAAAAACTTTAAAAAGACATAGGATAGAATTATACCTCTGATAAACTAAATGGCATCTGTTAGATGCTTATACAAAAGCAGGCTAGCTATAAATAATTATAAAAATGATATTAATGGTAGAAATAATAAAACGCGAAGTTTACAATGCAGTGTTTTTTAATGCATTTTAAAGAGGATGCCATAGAGCTATATTGCCGTATTTTTGTTATATAATGTATAGGAGCTGACCCAAAATGGTAGAATGACCCAAAAATGCTACTAACAATTGCCTTTCAATGTAATGTTCAAAATATACGCTTACATAAAAATGTCTACTTATATGGCAATACATTACTACTTTGAGTGTTGGTAAACACAGAACATAATGTAAAAATCTAGTGCCGTTAAGTTGCTACATTATTGATTATTGTTAATTCCTGTGTGTCTTCATTAGCTCGTTACATCACCAGATGACTTTTAGACTATTCTTTTTTAATCTCATATGTACCTTGGAAGGTGAAATAAATAGGCACAAATCGCTGTAAATCAGCACATTTAAGGCGCTATGAAATGATCTGTGGGCGAACTGGGTAGCCGGTTCGATTCCGGGTCATGCCACTCCGACGAAACGTAAGTGCATAAAGGTGGCTTACTGAACTACGTTATTTCTAATGTATAATTTTCGGTGTTGGCTTATTTCCAATTTACCTTGGAAGGTGGTGAGATTCTATCCGGCATCCAGTTTGCTAGCAATCTTCCACTTGGCTGTGCTTGCTCATGTTGTAAGGGAATCCCACACATAGTTACCCGTATGTGCTAGGACTTAGTTATTTTTCTTTCTGCTTGGTGGCGTACTCTGACGGCACGAAGGAGATAGGACATAAGACATTAGTAGGTTATATATGACAGCGGCGATGATACAGGTTACATAGGAAATCCAAAAAAGAACGTTCACGTTTACTTTTTTCTTTCAGGCAAATTTTTTTCAGGCAATCAGAAAGACTATCCACGCCTGCCAGAGGTGTCTTGCCAGCAAGTGGTCTAATGGCTGAAGCTGGTAGCACAGACCAACCTTGGCGATTTATCAACAACGGAAAATCCCGTCACAGGAAATATATGACTTTACTTGACACAAAAATGGCAGCACGTATGCGTCGTGGAAGACAACACGCAAGGACTGCTGGTACTGAACAACGGGTTCATCCCTTGGTTGAATTTTATCGTCGCCGCAAGAGGTCGGTGGCTGATAGACGATACCAGCAACATTGGAGAGAAACAAATAACAATGGAGAGGAATTAGGCTTACATTATGCTGATGCACCTTATTATATGTGGCAGTTAGGTCGAAGGCAAAATATTTTGAGACAAGAGCCTGGGTTGCCCTTTATTCACAAAGAGTTACTGGAAGGCAGGAACAATGGAGAGGATGAACCACGACCACCAATTATTCTTGCTCATGGCAGGCAGCTTAAAGACGAACTGTATCATCATGCCATAGAAAATGGATTGGTTGTGCTGGGTTCTGACCCTGGACTTGACCAACAACAATTTCCTCTTGATCCAATTCCAACCCTGTTTCCTCAAAGACCTATCGAAAATAGTAAAAGCTTTCCTGAGGATATTGAATACCCTAGCAACTACCTAGAATCTAGGCAGCAACGAAATTCTTTAGAATATGACATTCCATCCTATGAAGCCCCTATGCAGCAAATATCTTCTCGGTCAAAGCATCAGCGCCAAAGAAATGTTTTTGATTACGATTTTGCTTTGAATAATGGCCCGATACAAGGTAATGAAGAGCAGTTACCCCAGGAACCAAGTCATTTAGAGTATGACCTCCCTTCATATGGTCATGGTGGCCCATTCAACAGTTTGGGGTCATCAGAAACTAAACTAAATAACCAAGAAATGGATTATGATAGCCCTTCTTATGATGGTTCCATGCAAATTTCAAAATTATCCAAGCGACATAACCGTTACCGGTCCTATGCTGACAACAAGGATGAACCTTATAACAGAAGGTCCAGATATACTATAGAGTCTGAACGTGTGGATTATCCATCATATATGCAGTACCAAGACTTACATAATGATGCAAAACTCAATTATAATGCAGACTCACAATTTGGAGGACAACATTTTCAACAGGAGTCTATGAATGGTCAACGTAATGATCCTGATTTGGCATACGATGAATTTGATAAGGGTGCAGAGAATGCAGACAATGGTAACCTCCTTGCAAATCTTCAGAATCAACTTCAAAGTATGCAGCGAATTCTCTCATCGTACAACTCTAAATTGCAACGTAGACGAAAGAGAAAACGACGAACTCAAATGTTTGGCCGTAGAAGAGCGAATTTCTGAAACGAAGCAGATATGAAGTCTAGCTTCGTTCTGCAACCTCTTCTGAGAAGTATGTACCGCAAAGGTCATACCATCAGCTATGCTCACATGGAAAGGAGCTATCCTAAAAATCTGGATACTAAGTGGGTTCCTTCCTCAGAGTAAGTTGCTCAAAGAAGACTGCAAAGCACTCCGAGTTTGGTTTACGAATAAAGGTGGTGAGTGCATCAAGATGGTTGTGATGCAAGGAGAAGACAAAACCAATTGGGTTGTGATGCAAAGAGAAGACAAAACCAATTGCCTGTCTTCCGGTAGTCAGAAGTAAGAGGAGGGTAATAAATGGCCCCTTCAAACATAATACTGAAGTGTATCTCCTCATGAACTAGTTGTAAGGTTTGTCCTGTAAAAGATCCAATTGATAATTCTCGGTAAATTGGAAATAACCTGCTCTTCATTTCTTATTTATCACTGTTATCATTGTAGATGTAGTGCGCCATTGCATTTTACTAATTTATCTGACAGGTATATGTTATTATTAACACGTCTTAGTAATAATAATACTTAACACTGTACGATATAATGTTGCTGACATGTGTCTTGTAAAGCCTAATTGACATCCACATAAAAGAGTTTTTAAGATCCCACCACAATCTGAACTGCAGTAAAGTTCTGAAATATAATTGTCGATCCTCTTTATTAAAATTAAAATGTTAGGCTTTGTATTGAGAAGACGCAATGACGTCATGCGCAGATGACGTAAAAAGACAGAATCGTTTATCGCTGTGAATTAAGAAACACAGAATGTCTTCAAAAATATTCCAAACATAACCTATAGTTCATGTCGACACTAATAAATGCTGTGTGCAATACCGTTCTCATCATAAATTATACATGTCTCTATTTTGGTCCAAATTTATGATGAGAACGGTATTGCACACGACATTTATTAGAGACAAAATAGAGACATGTATATGTCGCAACCAAACACACATGCATGAGCACGAGCACACCCAGACAATGCAGCGAATTTCAATTCAGTGACTTCACACCTTGATCAGTAAAGCGCTAAAATGTATAAATTACAGCATTATCTAAAACTGAAGCCACGAAATGAAAGAGCCGCGTATACAATATACATACTAATTAAGTAACTACTGATAACGAGGTAGTTAATAATGGTCAAAGCAGGTAAATTTTCTAAGGGTTGTATTTGCATAACGGGGAAAATAAAAGAAGTGTAACCATGATTAACTTCAGTCACGTCTAGCTTTACAGCAAATGATGCATCATAGCAAATAAGAACATTAAGCACAAACCGGAACGTTAAGCTGCAAATGACCATGGATCCTTCAAGGGACTTCCAAGTAGCAAGGAATACATTTATTCCCAATGTTGACAATCGGCTACGACCAAGGTGGAGACGATGATGTAACGATAAAGCGGCCCATCTTACTACGACAATTGAGTTCAACGGGTTAAATTTAAATGATACATGTTTGTCAAAAATAATACTTCCTTCCAGTTTTGGGGACATTTGGTGGAAGTACAGTAGTTTTAATTTTTTTGTTCTGGATATGTACTGGCAGTGCTAGTAAAAATTGGACGCTTCTGCAGGGACAGATAAACTGAGACGTTTGGTTGACCATACCTCTGCAGCGACTTGATATAGTAGTATTGCAATAATCGAGAATTAAACGCACACTACATGTAGAAACCAATGCAAGAACTGCATTGTACATTTCTAGGGTAAATATTTCACGACCTTGATTTAGAAGCAATGGATTGACGGGATTGTGAATTCTTTCGCACCCACCAGAAATAAACGATGGAGTAATAATATAAAATGAACTGGGCTTGCCTGTGCGAACTAGTACATTGTCTACATTGTGACATTTCCCTTTTTTCCCTCGTCCGAAAAATAATTACACTGCAGATGTGATGCCCTTACCAGCAATAAAGATAAAATAATAATATTAGAGGTTAGTCACGCCTCTGCTCATGAAAAAAAATGAATTTTAACGAATTTACAATATACAGTAGGCAATGACATTTGAAACATGCGCACCGCCAGCATCTCAGCGGTTACATTTCAACACGCACACAGACGAATGGAGTTACCGTTTTAATTATTGGTTAAGCCAAGCTAAACCTTAATATTCCACTGAATTTGGATTTTGTGTGCCTTGTCTGTCTGTCTGATTTTTTTTGAACAAAATAACGGTCGCAATTTTGTTCTTATTTGGCTCAAATTAAGTGACAAGGGTGCTTTGGTGCATAAAAGAAATGAGTTCAACAATGAAATTCCTATCTCAGATAGTTTGGAGGTCGGTGCCGAAATTCGGTGTAGAGCACTAGGCAGAAATCATTTATGTTTTTGCCCTGTGAATGCCGAAAATGAACTATTGTATTACAACATCTCTCACTCGGCCAAGTAATGGTGGTCTTCAGAACTGAATTAAAAATCCCTTTTATCTATAAATATATAAATACCTAGTGGGCCGTGCATTGCTGCCTCACTTATGTTATTTCTGCCCAGTGCTTATGTCAAATTTCGGCCTCGATCCCTAAAATATTTACGGTAGTATTATTACCATACAAAATCCCCATAAGGCCAAGGGCCCATCAAGTTTTCGCCATAGAAAGTAGTGATATCAGAAGAAAAATTGCTGCCACCAAGTTTATGGCCCGAACCGTGATCACTCAAGCTTAACTGACAATCACCGAGCTGTCAGTTAAAAGTACATTGCTCTCAACGTCATTTTTCTGGATCCCCCACATCAAGTACAGCCCCAAAGGTCTATTTACTTCCGGTTAGTCAATCCATTGCTGAAAATCCATTTTAAAACGTGGCGTCTAGTAGATTTTCAGTGTGACGATAACACGCGCGGATGGATTCTGCCTAGTGCTCGTGGCTGTTATAGGACACATAGGAATGTACCTTTAAGATTGAGTGATCAGAGTTGAGACGAAAACTTGGTGGCAGCTATTTTAGCTCTGATATCACTACTTTTCTATGGCGAAAACTTGATGGGCCCCTTTAACCTTATCGGGTGTTTGTATGATATCACCCCTTTTGGTTTTATGGTTTTGCTTTAGTATTGATTGTGAGCTCCTTATGAAGACATAATTGTAAACCGTTTCTTGAACAGCCTAAAGAAAATCGTCACTTCGGTATGGTTGCTGATTAATCATATTTCCAATAAAGCGTCCTTTGTATTACATTTGATTGTAAACAGAAACAAGTGAGCAGTTTTTAAGCGTAGTTTAGTTTAGGCCTATTATTGTTTTCTGTTGTTTTTTTTTTTATTTTATTCAAAGAGCGGTAACCCTTCACGGATTCTCTTCCCTATAATCAGTTTAGCAGTCGACGAGTTAGTATATTTAGATCATAACAAAAACCAAAACTGGTAAAAGGAACCACCAAGTTCAGAATGGTTCGGCCCTTCAAAGAAGTGATATCAACACACCAAAACATTTGCCAAATTCATCGCACCGACTAATAGTTCGAAGGAATGAAAACTAAAACATTGCAACTTTCGATAGCAATGTTCAAGTTTTCATTTAACGTCCAAAGTATTATTCGGTGCGATTAACTTGGCGAATGTTTTGGTGTGTTGATATCACCCCTTTAAAGGGCCAAACCATTCGGAACTTGGTGGTCCCTTTTGCCAGTTTTGGTTTTTTTATATGATAATCACTTCTTTTTCAAATTGTATATTATTCTCAACTCAACTAGCCTGCATATGTGTAATAAAGTGCCATGCCAACCATAGCTTGAGAGGCCATTTTTCCAATATTTTAATTTTGTAACATTCCTTTGAGGGGCCGAACAATTCTCAACTTAATCAGTTGCCTCTTAATTAGTTTTTGGTTTTGTTTTAATTTTTTTTTACTTTGTCTTTTATTTAGCTTATACCGTTCCTTTGTGAGGCCAAACCATTCTCAACTTGGTGGCCTCTTTACCAGTTTGGGGCTTTATTTTGACATTTTGTTTGTTTTTCGTGAATTGGACGCAAGACACAATTTCTTTTGGCAACGTCGTTTAGATTTGAGACAACACACTTGTGTCTGTCTAGATATGCACGTCAATATACAATTGTCCAAAGTTTGGCTGTCCAATGAGAGACAATGCCGACAATACTAACAATGGTTATAACAATACTTTCATACTTACGTGCTCTCCCATGCCTTTCGCGTTACACCCCCAGGCTGTAAATCAGAAAAGGTATGCAGTTCGTACTGCAACCTAGGTACGTGCACACGGGGAAAGGGAGGGGGGAGGAGGGGAGGCTCTAGCCCCTCCCCTCATGGCAAAATACCCTTTTTCGCCGACATTCGCTTATGGAGCAGTGATGTAACAAAGCCTAAAAAATATCAAAATCGGGACAATAACGGCTAAGAAACGAGTGCAAAGAAGGGCAGAAATAGTTAAAGTTCCAAAAGGGGGTCAGCGAGGAGATAGGTGAAAACGCCACCAAAAAAAGTTCCCAAAAAGTAAGTTGCCCCTGCCCTCTCGTGGGCCTGTGCACGTTCCTGCTGCAACCATTCGTCTAATTTCCCATTGTACTTTTATGTTATCACGTTAGTAAATTATGCAGTTTTCCATGAGAGCGAAACGAGCTAAAAGGGAAACTCGTTTTAAGAAAGAAGGAAATATATTCGCCACAGAATATTTCGTAACTATGACTGCTATGTTGTTGAGCGACCTACTGTGTGCCATTGAATTTGTTGTAAGCAGTAGCACTTTACCGCCACGCAAGTAGCTAAGATGTAGCTAAGCTGGGCTCATGCTCATATTTTGTATTCGTGCTAGTACGGATTAAACCAGGTTAATGTGTCATAATGCTGTAAAAACAAAAAGAAAGTTAAAAAACACTTTGGTTATTAAAAATATAAACCGACCAACCATCAAGTGCAGGTGAAAGACGAAATCGCGACTTTTCGGTTGACCGTTTTCAAGTGAAGGTCAAAATAGGTGGGTCATAGTTATAAACCTTACAGGTCATAAGAGTAGTGTGAAAAAGCAGTTTATAGAACAGAGGTACCTTCCGGTTTAACTATGTTAATGTATGATGTATCAACCAATCAGAAGCAAGCACGGGTATAAAACAGAATGACGTCACATCCGTCACAATGGATGTCAATAAAACGAAACGTCACTAGTTGTTATGGGAACAGAACATTCTGTGTATTGTGACGTACACAGTCATGCACGGGTATGTCAGAACCTGAGATGTTAAACTGAAGCGTAGCACCAGCAACAGATGGCATCACCGTCGTGTGTGTGTGTGAAGAGAATAACTTTCAGGTTCGATTTATTAAAAAAATGACTTAAATCCATAACTTTGCATTAAATTTTAAAACCGAAAAATAAGTAATGAGTGGCATTCATTGAATCAGTTTGGAAGCTAGTACATTTTGAAAGTAATCATGGATAGCTGTCATCGACGACATGGTATCAGTGGAAAACCAGACTTCCTAATATTTCTAGTATTTGTGCAACTTTAATAGGACATTTCTGTGCTTATCGTAACTGTAAATAACGTACAACGTTGTAGTATCGAAGAAGATGATAATGTTATTGTGCGTTATACGAACAACTGTACTTTGAACTGTGATGAAGAAAGGCGTCTTTCAGACAATTTTGTTCTACAAAGTACAACCGTGAAAGTATGTACGCAAGAATTGTGAAAAACTACACAACACATTCATCGACTTCCAGTTTGAGGAGTTTGAGAATTTGTTTGTACACACAAGTTCGATATTAGAAATGAAAATGTGTGATGTACTATCTGGAGAATAACCCGATTTATATTACTATTGTGTTTAGTTGTTTTATTAGTAAATTGATAACAAAATACATAAAAAGAATAAGAAAATGGAATGACAGAAATAGGTTTGTTCGTTTTGTAATGACAGGAATAGGTTTATATACATCATGAATTATTTGCAGTCAACATATAGTACACAGTGTGAATGACATAATATATTCATTTAGCACCAGTACTTTCATCGTCTTGAGACTGTGCTTTTATCGATTAATGTCCATGTGCTAATGTTTTCATCCCACAAGGTAGCACCCACTGTTTCACTTCTTGTGCACTTAAAGTTTATTCTGTATAATATTGAAAATGTATTGTTTCTAGCTTCTAATGGTTGTCTGTTCGAAACTAAAGTATGTGTGATGGTTTAAACATGATTGAAAATGGTCGGGAGTAATTACATTCTGTAATACACTCTTCGTAATTCCTTTCCCCGACCTTTTTCCACATTTCACCATACGACAATGTGTACAATTTGGATTTGAGGTCTACAAAAGTGTCGATAGCCAAAGCGGGATATTTGTCTTTCATAATACCAAGTTTTTTTCTTATTAGAATTGTTATACAAAAAAATGGTCAACTGGATAATTATTGGTATCATCACGCTCATGTCAAACAACATGTTGGAATACACATCAGGAGTAAAAATCTGATGGACGAAGGAATCGGTATAACGTTTGCACCGTACTTACGTTTCGTATGATCATAATGAAATCGTTACACACATAGTTTCGACTCATCCAAAACTGCAGATGTAGAGAGGTTGGCTTAGCACAACCTTTTTTAAAACTGTTTGAACATGTCTAAATCAGGAGCGAGAATATCAAAATATTCAACATTGGGTCATAAACTTGAGAAAGTGTGTCTCATTAGTTGGTAACTTGCGGTCGACCTGTTTTCTAAGGTTCTGGATGGCCTTACCATAAATCACGTTATTCATATTTTTGTAGGTAGTCTGCTCAAATTCGGTAGTAGCAGCCACACGTCTAGAAGTGTCGTAATCTATGTACAGTTTTAACCAAGCTTTTTCTATGAACTGAATAGCTTTATGAACTTTTGTTACCGCAAGACCTTAATGAATATAATGCGCAAGATTCCAATGGTGACAACTGTATCTTTCCCTCTTCATGAGATGGGGCACTAACTTTCGACAATCACAGTGTGTGGCTTGTTGTTCTTTTAATGATTTATTAAAAGAAGACAGCATGCTACTATTGGTGATCACTATGTTTTCAGGTGCTAAGGGATAGTCTGAACGACTATCATGCAACGATTTGGGGTATTTCATGTCTATCATAAGCAGATAGCCAGTCGTCGAATCAGCCGGAGCCGATAACACCGTCGTTAGCACAGCTTCTAGTTTGTAGGTGTTAACCAATGGAAATTAGAATATGGAACTGGTATACACAAACAAAATCCGTACAAATTATTTTCATCCAAGTATACATATAGTTTGTATGTATG
The DNA here is from genome assembly GCA_023313725.1 of Lithobius niger. Classification (NCBI taxonomy): domain Eukaryota; kingdom Metazoa; phylum Arthropoda; class Chilopoda; order Lithobiomorpha; family Lithobiidae; genus Lithobius; species Lithobius niger. The sequence continues at coordinate 31,514 of JAHWFP010019468.1, forward strand.
GAAGGGTCATAAACGGGTGGCAACGGGTTATTAGCGTTAGTATAATTCTGTGAAACAGTAGACACCTTTTCCCCTTATGGAACTTTCAAATGTAATGTACATATCAGGATCTGAAAGCAATTGTAATTTCTCGGAAGGCATTTGTAATGCAGATTACCACGATAAACTTGGAAGAGTAAAGAAATGACACGGGTCTAATTTGTACTGTAATAAACAGATTTTTCGAAAGTTTTTAAAACAATCAGCTAATAAACAGGAATTGGTCATGAGAATCGTGGTAGTCACCCAAAGTCTTGCAATCAGTTTCTTTTCAAACAGTAAGGGCGTAATTGTAATCGTCATCCGTGATGTCGCTATCATTTAGCGAAGAATAAAATGATTCCTTCGGCGGCGAAGACAATGTGTTAAATCGTTCGAAGCTATCAACATATTCGTAGGGATAAATACCCTTTCGTCAGAGGAGACGAGATGAAGTTGGAAATACATAGTCGAGAATTGGGAAATGTTGTAGCGTTTCGGCCAATATACTCAAAGATGATAATAAAAATTGATGAGAGTCTAGGAACTGAAACCGGTTACCAATTCGTAAAGCAGTATATTGCTCGCTATTCTGAGGGATAACATAAATTGCTCTTTACCAAAGTAAGTTAAACCCCATATGATTAAGTGCACATCGTACAACTTTAAATTATGAAAGAAAATGGGATGTATATTTTTGTACTCACAGTACAAATTAAATCTATTGTGAGCGGCACCACAATAGTGACTTGTAATCTGACAGTGGTACCTAACCCTAAACTCTTCTGTACGAAACTGTTTGTCACAAATATGACAAATGTGTAGTATTGGTACAATCATCCAGAACATCATCAGGGATTAGAAAGACTTTTGAAACGATCTACGTAGTTCCATACTAATAACAAATTATCAAAGAGGTCAGTATCGCAGTCTTCGCCTCTATAAACACGTTATCGTGAACCTTTCCATCATACCCAATCAATACGTAAGAAGAACCACATGGCACGTGTAAATGCGTCTTATGTGTAAAAGAACGGGAGGGATTCGGGTTGACAAGTATGAAGACGTGCAAGGACAAACTCAAAATCAGCGTACAATACAAAAGGATGGGGTAGATGGTCATACCTACCAAATTCCATTACACTATCTGACGGCACTGCAACACGTTGTGGTTTCATGGTATTGCAGATTAACAAATGATCAGACAACAATTGCTTGGTGGGAAAGGTACACACACAATCGGGGCATACTGAATTGCAACTGTTAGTAGTGAATAATCTGTTAAAATGTCTATCTTCTACTTGGATCAGTTTTATCTCGGGACAACCAACATGTTTGCTAATAAATATGGGAACTACAACATTAGAGTCCTCGTATCCGTACATGCAGATGGACAGGTTATTTTGTGTTTCGAACCTACCAATCTGATCATTTGTGGTCGGGAAGGAGATACCAGTTATGTTCAGATCATTAACGTAAGGCTTGTAACGACTTACTCTACCACGATTGTGTGCAACAGGGTGTAGAGCAGCAAGCACTGAATACAAAAAAACACATTTATGGTCTTTGTACTGGACGTTAACAATAGCATGTTTAGAGATTAATTTCTTGTCTAGCTTGGCTATACAACTGCCTCCAGCATGTGGCACGTACCGTCCAACATGTAAATCAAAATGTTCAATATTGGCAAGGACCCAGCCAGACCCACGTTTAAAGAATTCGTCCAATTGTTGTAAGATTGTCTCAATGATCAATTTGAGTTCGTGTTTACGTTCCAGTACGTTGTGTTGTACTACACAAGTAAATTGTGATTCGTTCGATGTCTCCATTCACGTGTGATTTGTCTAATGAAGACGCGATGCAGCCAAAAAATTTTATTTGTGACAGCCTTGTTACAACCTCAGTTAATAACGTCACAATATGGGGAATGAAATCGTATAAAATTGTTGAACGTCTGTAGTTTGCGTAGGTTCGCCATACATGTAGCGTGCACAGAAATTAGTAAAGGCGGATGCATACAAGGTAAACGGTGAAACGTCAGGCATTTGCGCATGTTCGTACTGACATCACATCGTATGAGTGAAATACCCTCGGGCAACTAACACAAGTAACTAGATGACGTCTTGCGTGTCTTCTTAACGAGATCTACATAGTAAATGATAGACCGCAAGAGTCGCACCTGTATCGTTCACGATGCATAACATGTAGATGATGGTTTAGTGCCGAACGTGTAGTGTATGCCCGTTTGCAAAGGTCACACTTAAATGACCTGCGATCCATCTGAAAAATTAAAGAAGGAAACAGACCCCATAAGTATAATGCACAGGTATTTATACATAGCAAGCAAACAAAAAAAATTACATTACTTCAACAAATTTACAAAAGTTAATACAAAACAATCTGGCCGATCGAGCGAAGCGAGTCGTTTAAAAATAGTTGCAGTAGACTGACCCTTACACCTTATTATTTTATAATAATTACAATAATGTCCACATACTGTACTGTTTAAATTTTTTAAAGGTACTTTATTATAATACCATTTTTTTTAGCATTTCTTCAGGTATTGAAGGATAGAACGTGACAAAGGCAATAAACCGTAACTGTCAAAAGTGCTTGCAAGGACCCACTACCACCCAGTGTGATCCCAGCTTTTTACAACTATCTAAGTTATAAAGCTCTGTAGGGAGATGATTATGAGGAAACACACCCAAGAATGTTTTACATCTCCCTTTTAAAATATCGTTAATTTCAGCTGTGTTCATTCCGTAGATGATACGTTATGGTGTTCGTCAATCTCCAATAAAGCATTCCTCTCTCCAAACACAATAACAATCACGTTTCTAGCAAGAGCTTGAGAAAAACGTAGTACCATTTTCACTACACCATTTTTAATGAGAGAAACGTGTGTCATATCGTCGGCGCAATGGTCGTCGGTAAGGTCAAAGCAGAAAACACATTTACCACTAGTGAAACTTGAGTAGCTAATGTTGTTAGACGTATTATGAAATGGGATCCCTAACCCCGTAAATAACGACATGTAGGCATTGACATAATTATTGTTTGTAAAATCGCATGGTAACGGTTTGCCGTTCACTGTTTCACCATCAACAGAAAGAGTTAAAGAACTAAGATTGTGATGACCGAAAACAAAGGATTCTTGACTGTAATCGCTGTTATAAGCATCGTGTCTGACTAAATCAATCATCACGTGTGAAGGTACGTACATTACCATTAAAGATGTTGCCGATTTGCCCACTATTCACATCAGCGATTAAAGTATACGTCTAGATTTTGGTTTTTCTGTAGGGGTATATTGAGCTCGAAGTAGCGAGGGCACGTGCGTGAGCAAGTAAAAATTAGGTTATGGTGTCGCTTTTCCGATGCTAAGGGAAGCATCTAAACATTCTACAATGGGAGCAAGACACGCTATCACACCATTCGCTGTTAAATACAAATGGAACTCAGGCTCATGACGTAAGAATCGGAACTTGATTTCAGTGTTATTTTAAATAAATCTAGGCTGCATAACTAGGTCATGACGTTTCCTTCCTAATAATTCGACTGCTCCACTACTGGCAACGGCTTCTTCGTTCGTTAAATGGCATAAAGAAAGAGGAATATAGTTGCGTATCTTTAGCTTCTTTCCCATAACTCGGCAATGTTTGTAAATAGAACTTATAACTGTAATGTCGTTGGTGCCAGTAGCTAGTTTCCCATTTATGGTAATATCGACTTGCAAAAACATGGAATGAAGCCAAAGATTCGTAGTACCAACTTCTGTGTTGTCGGCTGCTGTCAAGTTAACGCCGGGCGACTTCGAGACCTTCTCCTTCAAGTAAAATAATGTTTGTGATAAGTCGACATAATCTACAGAACTGTAAAATTTAACACTTGTGTAGACGTGAAATTCGCGAGTGGTCGATATTCGACATATTTAGTTTTCTGTATAGAAAGCTGAATAGGTACTACAGAAAAAATATCTAAAGGGCTAAGCAAGCACTCGCACGAAGCCAGGTGAATAAACACCATAACAAAGAATGCTTGTAAGTGTGAACAACATGCACTTTATAAACAGCTAGTCCAAACATGTTTTAATATTAGTCTTTTTGCGTTCACAAGTTTTATTACATGATGTTTTTTCCTTCGTTTTCTTCCTTTTCCTCCTTGGATTTTAGCTGCAACATCACCAGCTATTTCTGTTTCTGTTTACAGAAGCCTTTTTAAAACTTTTTCCAGCAAGCATATCACCGCTGATGTTAATGCCCGCACCGAAAGCCTTACGTCCCAAATACGAACCAATACCCTTCAGGAAGGAGAAGGCTATGCGTCCTAGGGAACTCAAGACGGACCCAAAACCATGCCCACGTTGATTTGGCCATCCGAAGTAAGCGGGGCTTCCCCTCCCGCTTGATTTACGTAATATTCGGTGTATGGGCACCTCTTCATGATGACGAGCGAGAAGGATGATGATAGCGTAACCGTATTTCCACATAATCGTTTCAACGTCTCACTTGTCGGAAATGTAACACACAAATAACTATTCCATAGCTAGCAACCTCGATAAGTCTCCCAGCATCGTCCCGTAGATCTATTTCTACGTATTTAATCGATAACGTTTCTAATAGAAAGTAATAGAGACTTTAAAACTCGACGTTTGTCACTTCACCAGTTTCACCTTGAATGGGTGATATTCTCAACAGGGGCACACGCGAATATCCCACCAACTGAGGTTGAATTATATTACAATACATGTAAACTGATTGGATGGTTGTGTTGGTTTTCTCTATGACAGGGAATGTAGTATGAACGGTCGACTCTTCCTTAGCTGGTAGGTTAAGAAACTGTTTAGGGTGGAAGCCGAATCTCGCGGCTAGTTTAGGACCAACATTTAGCCTTAAGTAATATGCATCATTAACATCGTCATTCAAAGAATAAGTACTTGTACGTTCATCATACGAAATATTAGGTAACCCATTTTCATCTTCATGTTTCATATGACTGTTTGGATCTTTATATTCGACTCGAAATGTTTAGATTTCCACATTGACTGTAGTCCTCAAATCATGCATGTTTTCGTACTATTTCTAACCACGTGTACAGGTCAAAATATGGTTCACGTCACTTGGATTTAATAAACTAGACATTTTTTTTTTCCGGTGTCAAATTCTTTTCCGCATTGGGCTCCTTTTCTCCCGGTTGTCTATAGTCCAACAATAATAATCAGGCTTCATCTTCGTGATCCTACTGTTTTGGCTGAAGAAATTTGGAAATGAAATTTGAGCCAATGCAACCTCGTAACTGAAATCAAGCTCTAGAGACGAAGATAAACACGTTATGTAATGCTGTAAAGTATTATGAGGGAATATGTCCATGCTACTATTAGACGGTAGTGTAAGCAATATTTCGTTAGCCATCACGTGTTAACCAGATCCGTCACTCAACTGTTAAAGGTCGATGGGTAATTAAGCCACTTTACAAAGTACTCCGTACGTCCCTTACATTTCCTGGTTTTAAGCACACTTTCAAACTTGTAGGTTTTGGGCTCCACCACTTTTTGCAATTCCTGTCTGTGGAATGCACCAACTCTATCGTCTCGGGCATGATCACACACTTTACAGGTGGGAATCGGATGTTTTTTAGTTTTTTTCATAATGTACACTATTTCATCCATCCAATTTGGGTCATATCCTTTATTAAAGACGTCTTTCTTCTTATTCATCCTCCAGCATCACCTACTGAAAAGCCAGATCCGTATAAATTCACAAACACTTGCCCTTGATTGCGTTCGTCGACCCGGTTTGGACTCATCATTATACTTCTGTAATAAGACTTGTTGTAAGCCGAAATGAAAGAAGGTAGCGCGTCGATATAGAGTTTAGTGTTATTTCCGTGGATGTAACGCCACATTACTGCTCTTAAATTCCTGCAATAACATTCTATTATGCTTGCTTTTATTTCCTCATTCTCAGTGTTATACTGATTAATTCCGAACTGTCGCACATTAGTATTGCGAAATTCTGACCCTTTGTCACTAACAAAATGTCTTACTTTTGGCATTTTGCTGAAAGTTCTCTTTAAGGTTGTAGCAATACTAATTCCGTCCTTACGTCTTAAAGGTACAACTTCCACACGTTATGTAAACACGTCGATGACTGCTAACAACCAATTCACTCCGTCGTTAAACTGCGCCAAATTCGAAACTTCGGCTAAATCAGCGGATAGCACGTCGAAAAGTCCACTAGCACGTATAATATTCTGACAAAATTGACGTACCACAGATCTAAAAAGGGAGTACGTCTCTTCACCAGACAACCATTGTTTAATTACATCTAAAGGAACTGAACGTCCTGATGCTTTCTCGGCTCTAGCTAAACGTGATATTCCACTGAAGGATCTGTCTGAAGACGAATCGTAGTATAGTGTCCGTAGTATCTGCTCACTAGTGGAAGTCACTCTCCCACGCACCCGACGTCCGACTCGTTTCGAGGAGCGGGTCATCGTTCCAGTCGAGCGAAGGTGGGTCGTCATGTAAATCGATAAAATCTAAATCAACTAATGAATCGGTAGTGGGTGTTTCCCATCTTCGAAGTTAATCAGATCGACGCAGTTTCCTTTTATAGGAAATGTTTCGATTCATTATACTCATGCCGGGTGCGTGTCTCATATCGGCTTAGAAACGTTTATTATCAGTAATTCATCCTAGTACTAGTTTGGCAATGTCACTAACCGACACAACCTCTCCATCACTATTAATCAATTGACGTGCAATTCTCCCCTTGTTTTTTATTGGTACATCGGCGAAATCTGCGACGTAACCACCTCCATTTTCAGAAGACACTGTACTGTCGGATAGAGGTACAATGGACATTTCACTCTTAATAGTATCAAACGTATCAGTTTCCCGGCTGGAGCATGGCACGCAACAAAAAAATATGTTGGGGGGGACACGCTGCCTGGCGGCGAATCCACCCCCGTTGTTCCTGTTAATGTTGGCAAAATAACCTTGCAAATAAAACAGAACAAAAAACTAAAACACATACAAAACAGACGCCGTAAACAGCAAAATGCCTACAAAAGATGAAAAATACACATAAACGAACATGGGCAAAAAAACTGCCTTAATTAGGAGTATGCTTGTTTCAAAAATTATAAGTGCACACAAAATACACATAATATTACAGCCACTTAAAAATAGAAAACAACAAATCTATATAACTAAGATCGTAAGATTTGTTTGTTTGTTTGTTTGTTTGTTTGTATACTGAGATTCCCACTAAATTGAATGAAGGCTTGGGTGACTGCTAACGGGAAATCACATGTATGTGTGGTGTCAAACAGAATTGTCTGTATAAGTAATGATTCGAATTCTCTTTTCAATAAAGAGGCACAGTACTGATGACGTCATGTTTTTCCCAGTCACAATATTTTTATGCAAATGAGATCTAGGCCTCTGCCTCTCAAAGGGTCAAAGGATTTTAGCGAGCGTTAACCGCACCCGGTCATCTGCCCGACGAAGCCCTAAGGCCCTATGTCTGCAACACCCGGAATGGATTCTCAGGAGGTCACCCAACCAAGTACCAATCGGGGCCAATGCTGCTTAACTTCGGTGATCTGACGAGAACCGGTGTTTCCAGCACTGCAAGGCCGCAGACCTCTGCCTCTTAACCCTTTGTTTAACATAGCTCTATAAAACCGGCTATGAAATCACAGTATTTCATCCAAACGGGAAATCACAACAATACTGTATAAAACTGGCCATATATGGGAGGCTGCCCTATTACAGACACATATTAAAAAAGCCTGTATAACACGCAAGTTTAGTGCACACAAACATACACACACAAACATTAAACGTTTCAAACACAAACTGCGTTCACTTTCTGACATAACCACTAAGCAAAAACAGTCCTTGCTCCCTGGAAATGGAGTTCAAATTATAGTTTGTTGCGTTTGAGTGAACTCTAATCCGTTTTATTCATGTACTTTTACAGCTGTGAGTATAGGACACGAGCTGTAAGGCTTTTTTTTAATAAACGACGAACCCGTTCTTTGCTTAGTTGATTAAATTATGGATTCGGGTAGCAATGGAGTTTCTTAATCTATTTCAGCACATTTGCTACTCACTTTTCACCCCGAATTGTTCACAATATTGGCTCCGTTGTGTTTATTTTTCTTTTAGTGATAAATCAAGTCACACTGACCCCCACATTGAATCCCACGCTCCGCTCGTGTATGTCAACATGTAATGTTGGCAGTTCTAGTATTTTTAAATTATGGCTTTTTTAACTGCAATATATTCAATGTATCACAGCTTTTAGTTATGAATCCTGGTACTTGCACACGCAGGTCTACATAGGACTTCGTGCCTTATACTTGTATATGTAATAAAACATTAATAAATATATTAATAATTATTAATATTATTATCCACCCCAAAACAAAACTTGTTACGGATTCCCGCCAAGCTTTTCGGCCGTGTGAAGTTGTGATACAAACGCAAAGCTCTTTCGCCAAGCTAATCCGACCGAGTAATAGTTCGAAGGTTAAATGAAATATATGAAAATTGCTTACTGCGTAATTTTCAATTATTTCATTTAACGTTTGAAGTCTTAGTCGGTGGAATTAGCTTGGCGAAAGAGCTTGGCGTTTGATATCACGACTTCACACGGCCGAAAAGTTGGCGGGAATCCTTAACAAGTGTTGTTTTGGGGTAGATATCAGATCTTTTTGGTCCAAATTGATGAAATCCATTTTTTTTCTTAGCAATTATGAGGTGGAAACACTAATCTAATTTTCTGGTCCATTTCTTTTTTTTTTTTTTTGGCTTTCGTTAGATTTTGAGGACAGCAGTAACCTTTTTTCATATGATTAGCATTTCTTATTAGTACTACAAACGCACGGATTTATTTAATGCTCAGTTTGACACTGTTGCATAATAACAATGTTTAAAACCATGGTGCTTTGGAGCTCCCTAACCCCAGAACCACTTGACCAATGAGAAATGTCCATATGAAATGGACGCATCTACAGAGCAATACCTGTTAAGTAAGCTAAGAACCAGCTTTATTCACCGCATGGAAGAATTTATTTTCGTGATACCAAAAAAAGCGTTCGTGGTACGTAAATAGGCAAATATCAACGTTATTCACGTCGTTTTTTCAACAAGAAAATGGTAAGCTGTGTCATTAATAGTGACTTTTATGTTATCAGGCGACCAAAGCCTCCCCATCAAATAAGTTTTAGCCTTTTCTGCCAAAGTTATTTATCTTCAGATGCCTGAAAACAGCCAAACTGCCTTAGCTGTAAAGACACAACGTGTCTAGTGGTAGCCATGCTCATCTATATATTTTATCTGGATGTTATCGTTTATCTTGGCGTGCGACACACTAGCGTGTGTCTTGATTAGGCAAATCTGAACGTTATTCACGTCATCTTTTCAACTGACTTTTATTTTATAATGCGACCAAAGTCTCCCGATTAAACAGACTCCGCCTTTTCTGTTGCATTGTTATTTATCCTCACATGCCTGAAAACAGCCAAACTACCTTAGCTGTAAAGACACAACGTGTCTAGTGGTCGCCATGCTCATATATATTTTATCTGGATAGTGGTTATCATTTATCAACTTGGCGGGCGACACACTAGCGTAAGTCTTGATCGTTTACTAAGAAGCAAGTAAGTAAGTTAGCATATGATGCGAAGTCCGTAACCCGCCCGAACCCGCCCCGTATCAATTTCAAGACATATACGACACACGGGTTTAATAATAATATGAGTTTACCACACATGAATCGTGGGAAGGAACCGG
>JAHWFP010019469.1:10412-36345 GCA_023313725.1 Lithobius niger
CAGCATGCATTGGGTGTGCGATGTTCCATGCAATTAAGCATTGTAAAGGAAATGTTAGCAAGCCGATACTCTCCATGTATATATTCACTGAAATGGTAAGTAGAGAAGGCAATGAAATATTTTAAAAAGACAAAAAAAAAAACACAACAGAAAGAAACGACCAACGGTGGCATGTATATTGACGACAATTGTTCTGTTTATCCAAGGTGTCGTAGTGTAGTGTATTACTGTGTTGGTTGTGCTTTAGTCTAAGTGCCTGCGACATCTACCATGGTCCTTGTATCTAACCTACTTCAATTAATTTACTATTTACTATTTAATTTACTATTACTTACTATTCTGTATGACTAAATGTTACAACACTGACGTAAATAGTTGTTAGATTTACAATGCAATAAAGGTGTGTTACAGTTAATGACACTCCATGTTGAGAAAATATGGAGCAGGAGAAGAAAGAAACCTGATGTATCAGGAATACAGGATAAGAAAATAATAACGAATATCACTGTCAATTCCAATCATTGTACTGCTGACGTAATTAAATTAAAATGCTTTAGCATTAATGCAATAGTCGATCGTGATCGTTGATCGTTTCTGTGTGTTTTCTACACACGACTTGTATTTTTTCCAAAAAAAACTTTATACTGAAATTTATAAATGAAAACTATATTTCTAAATAAGAATTTCCAGTTCTTTAATAATATTCTATTTTCATCATCTAGAAAAAACTAAGTAACGTACTGAATTCCTGAATTATAACTGAGCGAGTGCTACGGATGACGAGACGTGTACATGGTGCAAGGAAATACAAGTTAGAGAGAGAGAGAGTGAAATATATTTATTGTACAAAAACTTATCTTGACCACCTCCATTAAACCCTTGATGAGAACTACAAATGCATCGCACAAGAAAGAAAATGTGACGAAAACCGAGCTTTACGGGGTGTGCCTTGGGACCTGAGCACAACAACAACATAATTCACAGTAATTTAAGTAATGCATGAGAGTGATGTACAGTGCAATGAATGGCTATCTTCAAGTGCAAATTTAAACTTTAATGTGAGAATATGTACTGAACCTTAACTCCTTCGCTACTGGTGTCTTCGAACAAGAACATAAAGTATTAAGTACTTAGTTCAGCTGCGCCGCATGGTTTGTGAGGGGGCCCCATGTACCCTGAGCAAAACGAGCTGCTACAGCCGAGTGGCCAGCGTCCTCGTCTCCAAACCGAGAGTATGCCGGTTTGAATCCCATGGCCGACCCAACTATCAATAAAAAAAATCACCAGAAATAATTCACTGGTGAAAGGGTTAATAAATGTTTTTCTTTGCCCATTAACCCTTTTGCTACCGGTGTCCTCGAACAAGGACATAAAGTATTCAGGCCAAAAACAAAGTCCCCACGTGCGCCACACAATTTTGAGGAAGCCCGAGGACCCGAGCAAAGCGAGCTGCAACAGCCCATTGGTCAGTGTCCTCATCTCCAAACCAAGAGAATGCCATGACCGACTCTTAAAAGAATCATTAGAAATAATTCAGTAGTGAAATGGTTAACAAAGTCTTACATTGAGAAATTAATGGTATTTGATACAATAACTAAATCATGTATGAGGAATATTTGAGAAGAATACATTTTAATACGTAAGAAAAACATGTAATGTCGGTATTTTTAATTTACGGACTAATATTCGGATTCTGGTACCTCCTTAAGTACACCAGCTTTAATACAAGAGATATACAGCTACTTAAATATCACACAAAAACTGATTCAATACAGAAATAGGCTATTGACTACCTCAATATGGGAATAGAAACAATTCTAGAGATATATTGGATGTTTGCTTGTTTAATACTGTAATTTATTGTGCCTGTTCATAGGAAAATATTAATAAGAAAAGTAAGAGCTATGTAACGCTAAGAACAATGCATGAGGCTTTATTACATGATAAGTAAATGTATGAGGAATATGAGAGAAAATACAATTTAGAGGAGACATGAGAGCAGTGGATGGAATTAAAATTACCTTACAAGACGGGAAACTGCAGGCTAAGTGCTTAGCTTTAATACTTAAAGAATCTTAACGTTAAAGATTAAAGATCAAACAAGACGTATATCAATATTGGAAATTGATATCAGTAAATTGGTAACCTAGTTACGTAGCTTTCTGGTAGTAACTAAATACACACATTCAAATATATAAATAGCTATTTCAGTTAGCTGCAACACTCCGAATCCAAAATACAAACCCAAAGTACCTCCAAGATCACAAAGCAAGTTAAAGAAAGGATATGACGGTTGTTCAGTGTTCACTAAGAAGCGGTTATCAGCAATGCGTATTGCCACTTCAACCGATGTAATCTCTTGTGAGTTTGTCATTGTTCCTTCATCTGCCACAACTTTGTACCAAACGTTCCTACACTTTCTCGGGCAAGAACAGCCATTTGAAATGGAAAATTTGTTAGCCAACAAAAACTCCACTGTAGTGTCGTATGTGTCCCGGGCGTGAATTTCATTTTTGCAATCAGGCGTGTGAACAGAATTTCGCATGTACGGCAACCTGAAAAGCAAAAAAAAATGTAGTTGTATTTAAAAAAAAAATTTTTATCGCTCTTTCAGTAAACAGAGAATACTGGAAATGATATCGTAAGCTATGGTAGAATAGTGCTTTGGGGTTTCATAATATTTTATAGTTAGTTCATTACAATCCGTAACTTGTTTAATAGTGTACTTTCAACAAATTGAAGAAACTGCTGCGAATTCCAAACAAACAGTGACTCATCCAACAAATTAATTTTCGTGAATAAAAGAGAAGATAAATACTAATGTGATTCAACGGCAACAGTGAGAGCAATTATTATAGGCAACAGTGTGAGTAACAGTTTGGAATTGTTGTACGACTTAGGCAGTTTTGCCTGCATTCGGCCGTCTATTTGCACCTTTATGCAATTTTAAGTGTATTTTGTTTTTATTCCTTTGATAATGAGCTGGAGACAGTTCGAAACATCGAGTTGTGTAGAATTTACATGTGCACTTTGGGCTTTTCTGTATACTTCGTTCCAGTGCTTACATTTTTCTAATTCCTAACAGTTTGGAAGGCGAGTAGCACTAAAGCTTATATTTTCAATATAAAAGGTAGGCCTATACGGGATAGTTTACCATTTTTAGGGATGATTTTACCAATTGAAAGCATATACGAATATGTCAAAAACTTCCATTGACAGATCAAACACATACAAAATAAATCGTTAAAACTGTTTTGTACTTTAAACTCTACGTCGTACCTCTACCAATTTCTTCCAGGAAGGTTTTTTCTTACTTGTTTCGTTCACTTTACTGTCATCGATCCATGCTTTACATAGTTTATTCGATACCCAGAGAATCACTAATCCGATGTATGCTATTGATTATTAGGACGTACCATTCATCGCATTCTGTACGATGTGTGTAGTTCATGCACAGTAAAAAGGGTGTGTTTTACGGTGAAAAGCTTTACTGCATGTGGAAATTATTCGCACGGGTCGCTCAATCTACACACCTCAATGTTTTGGAAGCACAAAATTCTGACAAACTTTTAAAACATATAGGTCTACTTTTTCCGTCCGTCCAGTCAGTTGAAGCAAACCAATTCTAAGATATACGCCAAGTTGTGGTTATTTTAGAATAGACGTTGACAGCCAATAAGCTTACAGCTTTTTGAAGAACCCTAACGACAGATGTTAAGTGGAAGGAACCATCATTGTGTGAGTTGTTTTTTCCGCAGGAGGGAGGAAACAGGAGTACCTGGAAGAAACCCTCATACAACGGGTGGGAAACAAACGGAGGAAAACCCATACATATACACTTTCCTTCACCAGGATCGAACCTGGGTTTTTAAGAAACCAGAGATGTACAGCTGGGACCGAGACACCTATCGAATCTGACGCATCAGTGCTTGCAGCTACCCGTGCACCCATGAGACATTTGAGATATTTGAAATTTGATACAATTTTGATACAAAACAAAAATTTCGAAATTCGGTATTTACGAAATACGAGAAATTCTAGATTTCAGAAATATTCAAAATTCGCGATATTCTAAATATTCAAAATTCGAAGTTTTTGAAATTCCAAGATCAGGATATTCGAATTATACTAAATTATATCTTAGAAGCATACGAAATTTTAGATATTTGGGATAATTTGAACGAACTCAAACTATTCAAAATATACAAAACTTGAAATATTTGAAATTTACCTACTTCGAGATACTTCAAATATCCGAAATTTGAAATTAATGAGAGAGAAGAATTTTATATAGGGGATCGAAATATACATGCTGAATGAAAAAAGAATACCCTGATTATACAAATTTATAATGTCCATATTAATTAACGTAGACCAATGCAGTTAAAACTGTCTTGTAGAAAAACTAACAAGCCTTTTTGGGTGCTAACGTGAGATCTGTAGCACTCCCACGTCTCGTGTAGGTTCATTATTGCAATGCTGAAGAAAAATGGCGTCGCTCGCAGAAAAAGTACAGTGTGTAGTATGTGCTACAGAATGTTTCGTGTAAAGTCTAATTCCAACTAGACGTTCTACAGTATGCAAACGGTGCTTTATATCAAAGTTTATTAGTGCATGTAACAAACTTTTTCAGTATATTAATTAATAAAAAAAAGCTATTGATATTTATGATCAGTGTATTCTTTTGTCTAGGCCTACACTTTTTGCATAGGCCTGTTTCCTCTTCTTCAAAATTCCAATATACACCGGCACGAGATCTGAGAGTGCTAAAGCTCTCGCTTTAGTGCCTAAAAGAAACTTGTGAGTTTTTTAAAGATAGTTCAAACCGCATTTGCCTACGTTAATTAACACGAACATTACAAATTTTAATAATCAGGGTATTCGTTTGTGTTTACGCTGTTTTATCTGACAGGGATTGCATTCACCACACAATTGTGGGTCTGCAGGTGCTGCATCCACTCTTGTGGTGAAGGCAACCTCTTGTTACCTTAAGGCTCCCTTATGTTGCGCCTTACATACCAAATGATTGTTACGCCTCTATTGTGATCAAGCCAGAAAGCGCAAACTGTAGAAACAGTACCTCCTGTACTAACATTGCTAACATTGTACAAGTGCCTCTAACCCCTGTCGCACTCGATCTAATATTGTCGCTCTCTAATTGTTACCCACGATTGTAGGAAGATTTTTATGTTTACTTTTTTTTGGACTCCACAAGTTACCGTTGAGAGAGGATGAATTTCACAATGCTCCAAACTCCGGTAATCTTGCCAAAACAAAATGGAGTCAACTTCTTGAAACAGTTGAAAGGCCATAGAATTTACCCCTAGGCAAGAAGATAATACCGAACTTCGTAGTTGTTCAATCTCTTATTAGAAGAACACGTAGAACGTAGGAAGACGAATAGCCATGATTTATATTTCCTAGACCTGAACATTTTCACCATCACACATGACTCGTGCATGTGGGGAAGTTGAAGTTCTACCGGTAAAATATACTAGCTGTAGCAACGATCCTATGATCGTCTAGAACAAGAAGAGAAAGTGACAATGATTACCGAATACTACAGGGCCAAATATTTCTTATATTATGCCCCCTTGAACTGAAGAATAATAAATAAGATACGGGCGCACAATTTGATCTTATACGTCATTTCTATCTAACACGTAGGCACATTTTGTTAGAATGCCGCCAGCACAGATGATTCGTGGACCTCGAACATATTTAGAATGTTCCTACCTTAGTGTATTCTAACTTGGTGTTTATTTGGACTCGAACCCCAATGCTCATCCTAACCTTACTGTATTGCTACACTAGAGGTTGTAAGAACGAACCAAGCTCTGCTCGATAAATACTTACAAAGAAGATCTTCAGAAGGTAATGCAAGTGCAAACCATGATAGACCATATCTAAAGTTAAAAACAGGGAAGTCTACAGTTAGATGCATCCTGCGCCTGGGCAGTCTATAGTAGGTGGCAGCCTTGTTTTCTTCAGGTAACACACCTGACATTATCTATGAGAATTAAGATGTTTGAGATAATTTTATACGAAATTAGAGATATTTGAGTGATAAGATGAATGAATGAATGAATGAACAGTAATTTTACAGGAGCAAAAGACGAGAAAAGAACCCAAGAGGCTACTTGCACTCATCCGGTAACAAACTACAGCTCGTTAAGGATGGTTGTCAAGTCATAAAATAAAAATGCGATGTTTCCAGCGATTGCACAATTTACATTATAACTTGTTAAAGTTTCTGGCAAGGAATTTGGCTAGCTCAATGTTTTTCAATTTATGTTTGAAAATATTTACAGCGTTGGACGTTACAACGTCTGTTGACAGACTATTCCACGCATTTACAATTCTGACGGCAAAAGAATGAAATCTGCAATTTATTTTTGCAGTACGCACCATTAGTTTAAAGGGGTGTCCCTGAGTTTTTCTGTCTTTTCTACGTGAAAACATAAAGATAGAATCATTGCCTCTAATAACTGAAAATGTCAAAATTAGATCAGAATGGAGTCTACGTAGTGCCAGCAATTGCAAATTTCTAAATTTCAAACGAGTAGAGTACGACTTATTTTTCATATCACACAAAACTTTTAGTAAAGTGCCTCTGTACAGAAACCACCATATCAATGTCTCCGAGAAAATATGATGACCATACTGTGCACGCATACGTGAGAATAAGCATTACGAAAACTTTAAAACCTTAAAGATCGGTGGAAATATCACCTGATTTAAAATGACACTTAGTCGAGGCGGAACACTGA
Organism: Lithobius niger; assembly: GCA_023313725.1. Taxonomy (NCBI): domain Eukaryota; kingdom Metazoa; phylum Arthropoda; class Chilopoda; order Lithobiomorpha; family Lithobiidae; genus Lithobius; species Lithobius niger. The sequence goes on from JAHWFP010019469.1 coordinate 17,183, forward strand.
AAAGCAGTCTTTACAATGAGACAGCAATGTAATGAAAAATTTAAATTGGTCGTTAAGCATAGGCCTATTCCCAAATCCTTTATCTTCAGGCCCTCATATCAGATTTGAGATGAGAATGAAATAAATTAAGCCTGGGATGATCACGGTTTATTATTTTTGCTCGCTGAATAAGGAAATCTTCAACTATAGAGAATATATGCCTGGTTTCACAGAAGCGAGGAGCTCGTAACACTTGTTTTAAATACAAGAAACACCAACTTCCCCCTCACGATGCAGACACAACCAAAGCAACGCTTAGACTACATGGAATCTAGATCAAATGAGTCACCATGTTAGCTCACTCCTGCCTACAATCAGGCGCGACATAAATACTAACAAATCAGGCATAGAACCCGCAAATTAGAAAAAAAGTAAAATAGTGAAAAAGCATAATTCTTTAAATGAAATTATACTGACCCTGGAAACGAAAACACTATGTTCAATAAAATTTAACAGAAATCAATGTGCAATAACTAAAAGCCTCAAAATATAATACGACAACCAAAAGCAAGCGTATCAAGCAGTATTATCATTAATCACAGGTTCACAAATTTAACCATTGATCCAACCTTACGAGTCTTCATGACATTTATTTTACAATTACCGTTAAACGAGCCTTGCATTAGCGCTGGTTTATGGAGTTTTATGTTAGTTTAACTTTACCGGCTGGAAAAAAATACGAAATACAAAATTTTTTCCATTCACAGTTCTGTTGTATCCCAACAGCTATAAAGTAGTGCCTTACACAACTTTGTCCGCATCGGACTTAGTGCATAATTTTCTTCCGATTTCGAACTCAAAACCTTCCCTACGAATGCTGCGTCTTCACATCCAAATAGCATAAGGAATGTGACGGTATAACAACTACCCAGAAGAATGGCCTCAAGACGACTATCAAAACCTTAGACTTAGGAGAATCATCGTCTAACTTAAGTAATGGTTGTAGCTTGAACGAATAATTCGGTTATTGGACACTCCACCCCCACTTCTCAGTATACACACATCCAGCTTGAACTGTGGCAGCGTGGAACATCCAACGAAAGAACCATTCATAGAAGCAAGTGAGTGCATAGATCAGCAATACAATGACAAGCAAACACTGGGCTCACGGTAAATGCACCAGCATTGGTAGATATTCCTACAAAATACATAAAAAACGCGAGTTCAACAGATATTCTGACAAGCATATCTTTCCCGTCAAATGTCAACGATGGGTTTTAGCTTGCTGCAGGAATGATTTTAATGTGTAAAACTTCACGAAGGACGCCTTTTTTTGTTCCTTTTACTTCAAAGGCCAAAGTGGCCCAACTAAGTTATAATTTGAGCCTATTTCAGCTGCCACAAGCAATAATGAAGTAAGTTTATGAGTTTATGCGATGAGTTTATGAGTTTCTTATGCATTTTGTCTTCTAAAGAACTTGAACCCAAAAGGAAGATTTAACAGAAAAGCTAACAAATATGCTGCAAGTATTTCTTGGCTCAGGCATATTATTATCAGTTTTATTAATCCGATAAATCTTTAGTTTGATATCACACAGACTAAAAATGTATTTATTTATGGGCACGATTTCGTGGCAGAAATAAAGTTAATAATAGAATTTGTTCTGAGTTTTTGTTATTTATGAAGCTACGAAGGTTGTGGTAATAATAACTTGTAACTGTTAGAGTACAGTTGCAACTTTAAAAATGTGGACTACTGTTGAAAAATACCACCCTATGAGAAGCCTTCCCCATCTCCCACCAACTCGCAACCACTTTTCTGAACTTTCTTCCATTCCAATTCTGTCTGATAAAGGGGAGAAAGGAAGGAACAGCAAAGACCAAAAAAGGATTGTATGACAGACAAATAAATTGCTGCTATGATTTTGAGTGTCTAGGGGGCCATCGGGAGAAATCTGTAGGGGGGATACCGGGAACATCATTCACCTTAACATAAATGTCTGTTTTTCAGATTTCAACTGGTGGTGTCTTTGGTCCACCCACCTCCATTCCACGGTTGACACCCGTGGAAAATATGAAGTTGCTTTGAATAGATTCAAATTTTGCCGTCCAAATAATCATGGAGAAAATCTCACTACTTATTTTAATTCAAAAAGAAGCTATTGTTAATGTTTACAAAATTAACAATCATAACTACTAGTATGCTACAAAAATACTCTTCAGATGGTGTGTGGCAGTTGACACAAGTCATTTTATACCGGTTGTTTCAGGTATCACATTGAACCCTTGTTATTTTTTAAAGTGTAACAATTATCCCGTAAAACGTTACTAACAAAAAAATAACTGTGTCCATATTTAAGATCAACCGTAAAAAACGTCTAAGCACCCAGAAAATCATCACACAACTTTGCTTATAATAAACAACCATGTTTGCATTGTGTTAATCTACAGTCCACACTACGAAATATTTTGTTTTAAAATTCTAATTTAAAAAGTACAAGATGAAATAAATTTTTAAAAAGCTAAGCTAACTGGAAAAACTATCAAATAATATATCTGTATTTATTTAACCATGGTTTGGAGAGGGGGCGTTAACTTGTCATGCATAATAGTTATTCAGTAGGACTACAGACATCATTAACAGAGTATCTCAAAAGGAATACGAAAAGCTTACTTTTTTATTGGAGGGAGGGGGGGGAGTTGCAGATTATTTTTGGACCTTGACGTTGGGGGAAGAGTATCGTCTACATTTTGCCAATAACAAGTTCCATATTTATAATCAGCCTAAAAAATCAGAAAAATCCACCAAATCAATACACAAACATGCTTACCCAACCATGTTTGCTTTTTATTAATCTACAGTCCACGCTGTGGAATAAACATATTGTTTCAAAATTCACATTTAAAAATTGTAAGACGAAAATAATTAAAAAAAAAACCGTACTTATCCGGCAAAATCTTGTAAATTTAAGAGCTGTTTTTATTTAACTCTGTTTCCAATGGGGAGGGGGAAGAATGAACAAATCATAGATTGGTACCCAATCGGCGATTTTATGGTAGTGGTTTGGGTTACGGAACCTTTTTGAGGTGTATTGGAAGATTTTTTGATAAAGCAGTCTTAATTTTCATTGGCCAGTTATGTAATATTTATGAAATTATAATTAAAATTTAGTTTTTTATCAAATTTATTTTTTTAACGGGAAACGTAATTTTTTTTAGGTAGGGCACGTGTCCTTATGTCTCCCCCTCCCCTTTCCCCAACTTCGTCAAAATTTTGAAAAGTATGCCGTTTCAATAGAGAAATTTTGTCCAAGAATACAATTTTTTAAATAAACTATATTATTTGGAACTGACGCTTTCACTTTGCAGTATAATTAATTATAATTTTATTTTGCCTAAATTCTTGAGGCTGGGGTTTTGAAAGGTGATGGGAGGAAAAATGGTTTATTTTCAGCTGAAATCCTTATGCAGTTCGAAATAATTAGTGAGGCCAAATACCTCCAACACGACATGTAGTGTCAAGTCAAGGCTTGGACAGACTACCTGTCCAATGCCGTCTGTCACAGACATAAAAAAAAATTACCATCAGGTTCCCTGAATTCGTTCACACATATTTGGGTGCTGTACTTCTATGTCATGTTGTGTCAGCCACAAATTTCTCATTAGGACGAGAATTAACAACGTCAATTATGCCGAATCACTTTAAACGTGAGATTAATTACTGCGATACTGAACAATGCAACATTGCATTCGTAACAAATAGGATATATCACACGACACAGTGTCTGTCAACAGCAGCTTAGATTCCAAGGAATGGCCCCTCCCAGCGTGTGCTGGCTATTGTCTTCTTGTTTGTTCAAGTGGTTCATTTGCGGGCAAGACAGCGCTTGCTAGCAAATTGTCCCCTAACCGAAATGCACACACATTTGGTAAAGCGACGTCCTAAAAGGTGTGGAATCGTCCGAGGGACGAAGCTTTCGAGAATGTTCTTCTCCTTCGAGTATGTTGCTCTACCAAACGTGTGCGTTAAATCGCTTACACCAGCCCATTTTTACAAAATCCATTTTATAACTGTCTTTACTACCCTAGTTTAATTTCGTGTAACAGCGCCGAATGGAAATACCACTGTCGATGAAGGAAGAAGTACTCATCTACGTGTTTTCCGATTGCTCGAACAACGATCGTGCAACAATGCTTTAGCAGTATGCTTCGATATTACTTTCCGAGAGTAGTATTGTTATTATAAGTTCGTTGATAACTGACAGGGTAATTTCTCATTTCCCTTGTTCGACGAAGGGAATATTAGGAATCAAGCAACACTCAGCAACAGTTCATTCCACCGAGCAACGATTCTTTAAAAATACGCTTTGAACGAACGCTACACGTGGGATGTTGTTACTAAAGTTTGGTTGCAGTCTGGCGGGTAAATGTCTTATTTCATTTGTTCACTGAAGGTATCTTCGGAATCGAGCAACAATGCTGACCATCGATCGGTTGCATTTGTTAAATATGTAATATTGGAAGCTTAGAATGTAATATTACTAGATTCAAAGTAGCATATTGCTATAGAAAGATGGTTTTTAATAATTCTAAAAGTGCGCAATTTATTTTGCGGCTTTTAGAATTCTTACAAATTCGACCATCTTTTTAAAGCATATACTGGTTTGGATCGCTACTTAGGATTTTCTAGTAGTACTACATTCTAAGCCGTTTGAATTGAATATAATTGAATTGAATTTATTGAGGTAATAATGCCTTTAAGCAATACACTCACCTTAACTAACCTAAACTAAAGCTACTTACAGACTAACCAACCAATGCTATTGTACATCAGAGTGCCACTAAACTGACCACTAAACAGATCATAATGCAGGTTGAGCCACAAACAATGGGAAGGAGGCTGCAGCAAAAACCCGAGAGCAAAAAACCTGATCAAACCAGCCAGTGGCACGGCAAAATCCAAGAATCCTACCCAGGGGCTCAGCTCCTGGCATCAAATGTGCAGGGACCCCCAGAACACTGAGGAGTGGGTCCCCCCCCCCCACCTCTCAGGGCAAAACAGCTTTACAGAGCCCAGCATGGGCAGTCCAAGAGAAAGTGGCGAACCATTTCATCCCCCCATCCACAACTACACTCCAGTGTCCGGGCCCAACCAATCCAGGCCAGGTGGGCCCACATCTGCACGTGACCAGTCCGTAACCGTGATAGCAGACCCGCATCCCTATGGGAGAGGCCATTGAGGATATATGGGTTAGCAATGGACGGATGCAAAGCAAACAGCCTTCGGCCAGTCTCACCACCAATCCAGGCTGCAGTCCATTCTTCCCGGAAGATCCTCCCCACAACTGGATGTTGGTCCCGGGTACCCAGTGCTAAACGGACCGCTGTGCAACCCCCATCACAGCCTCTGCAGGCCAGACGTCCGCCTGTTCGTTCCTAAACTCACTCGAATGGCTTTTAACCTACCCAATGGACACGGACACCCCCTGTAGTCCTAGGGTATATAACTTCCACCCAATTTCCTGTGCTATCGAGTGGGAGCACGGAACCGATCGGAACAGCCCTAAGTAGCCCCAAGCCAGCCAGGGAATCGGACAACACCCTAAATTCCAGGAGGTGCAGTTCTGTCCCCACGTCAAGGGCTACTGATACTGCAGCAAGCTCTCCCTCAAAAGCTGATGGCAGAGCCCCGACATAAAGCTATATTCCAGGTGCAAACTTGGAACACACACCTCAATCCCCCCACCCCCTGCCAAAAGAGGCATCGCAGTACAGAAGTGCACAAGACTCAGACTGCTGCTCTGTGACCACGAAATCCAAAATAGCCATGCAAGCTGTGCAACTCCACACCCATGGGGCCGATGGGCAAACAACTATGGTCAACGGGTGGACAGTGAGTTCTGTCCGACAAAGGAGTGTTTTCCTTCAGACCCGAGGCGCCCAATAGCTCCTGTGCCCTCTGAGGCAGCAACATGTAATCCAGCAAAACACTGGCGAGGGGGTCCGAGCGACCCCTGGCGATAGCTTGCAGGCAGATCTGTACCACCAACTCCTTTGCCCGGAATAAGACCGAAGTCTCACCAGCCACAATGTGTAATGCATTCACCGGCGTAGAGGGCAAACACCCAGTGACCACCCGCAAGCCGCCACTCAGCGCCACCTGAAGCCCGCCAACAGCCTGCCGTGAACTGGCTAGCAATGGTGAGTGAAAGTCAACGGAAGAGCGAAGGTACACTCTGTAAAAATTCACCATGGTACCTCGCCTTGCCACCGACCTGTTGCCAGCCAAAGCCCAAAGGACATTAAGTCTGGCCACAACGTTTTTCTTAATTGCGGTCACATCATGCACCCAAGTCAGCTGAGGGTCAAGCCAGAACCGCAGAAACCTGATCTTGGAAGAGGAATGGACGAGTGTGCCGTCAACCCTGAGTGACGCCTCACATGCCTGACCACGACAGAAGACCATGAGCTCAGTCTTTGCGGCTGACAATTGCAGACCCCTGGCAGCAAGAGCTCTGGATCCCATGCCTATCACCACCTTAAGCGCTGCCATGATCACTGGCAGATCTTTTCCCGTGAGCCAAACTGCTCCATCATCGGCGTAGGCAACTACATTAACTATCTGACCCGTGTCCACTAGAACAGAATTGATGGCAATCTCAAACAGCACCGACTCAGGCAGCTGCCTTGCGGCAGACCCCGATCAGTGGTCCTCACCCCAGACCAGGCAGGCCCGACCCTGGTGGCGAAACTCCTCTGACCAAGCAAAGCTAGGACTGCTGTCCTCACCTTGCTACTGACACCAAGGCCACAAAGTTCGACCCACAACACGTCAACCATGTCATAGGCCGCTCTGATATAAAGGAACACGGCCACTGCAAAACAGTCGTTCATCCAGGCTTCCCGGATTCCAGACTCCAGATCCAAGACCGTGTCCTGGACCCCCGATGTTTCCTGAAACTGAACTGGGCAGCATATAAACGCCCATAGCCCTCCACCTGCCAACAGGGACGCAGGTGCGTGTTCACCACACTGCATTCTGCCTACCTGTCCGCGTTCGACCATGCTTCTTTCCTCTCTTTTTGACCTAGTTCTTCAGCCACCGGCGTAGAACTAAATCCCCGGAATCGACAACCGGGCGAGTCGACCGAACCGTCTTGACCAGAACCCTCCCTCCCCCGACATTCCAGGACAGAGCCACAGGAAGTGGTCACTCCCTCTTAAATCTGTCGACACTTCAAATGCAAACTGCGCAGCCAGACTGCTTGTGCACAAAAACAAGTCTAGCACAGACTCTTGAATGGTCCCTCGATACCTACGCACGAAAGTTGGCGAGCCATCCTGCACCACAGTGAGGTTAAGGCGATCCAGAGAATTAACAATGATCCGTCCCCTGGTGTCACATTCCTCACTACCCCACACCCAATGGTGGGCATTGAAGTCACCCCCAATAATAATTGGTCCCAGTAACAACGACACCCGACCCTCCCATTCAGACTGGACATTGCTCCCTGTCACATGTACCACCCCTACGGTGACCCATCCCCCTGCCCACCAGACCCGACATATACAAGCATCGACCCCACGACAAGGGGGGGGGTCAGGGAACCAACAAAGGAACCTCACCACGAACATACATACCTGAACGACCGATGCCGGCAACACCATTAAAACCACACAAATCAGGGACAACATTTAGCGGGAGCTTTTTTTCCACTAAACCCTGTATATCCACTTTGGATCCCAGAAGCTCATCCTCCACCTTATTCGCCACTCCTCTCACATTCCATACACATAAAATGAAAGCTGAAAAACGTTGAGTGTGCAGCAACACTACTATGGGGACACCTCGACCCGGAGTAAACCATTGTCATCTTCTGGAACACCAGAACTCACACCAGAAACAAAAGCAGAACTACAACTAAAATCATCACTACCACTAGCCCCATCACCAGAGCCTCCACTGGGGCTTCTTTCACTGCTGCACTAGAGGACATATCACTGCACGGCCACACCATTTTGCAACCAGCACTATCGCTTGCCCAGTCACGTACTGCCACCAAATCTGAACGAGCACTATCCCTCTGAACATTATCGGGACTGTTCAATAGTAGACCTGAAGCACACACTAAGGCTCTATCACCACTTACACCACCAACACTTTCACCACCGACTTGTACTTCTCCACTGTGCACTTCTCCAACGTCCGGGTCCACTGTTGTTGAAGCCTCACCACCTGCTGACTCTATGACCACTCCTGCATCAGCCGCAGCACCTGCATTCACATCTTCCATTGGCTGCTCTTCTCCAACTAAGGGGGAAAATGGTTGTTTTCCACCACTCCAATTTTGGAGAGTGGCTGTGAACTAGCCATCGCCAATCGCGATGCCGACGCCTTATGCCGGCGAGAACGACTCTGTGTTGACCATTGAGCAGTGTCCAGAGCTACAACAGGGGCATCCACGGGAGGTACAACGGCCCCAGACACAACTTCTCCCACAGAGGTGCAGAGGCGCTGGCAGCCACTTCCACTGGAGGAGCAAAATGGACGCACGGAGCATCACGTGATATCCAGCATCAGCACACTCTACAAAAAACTGCACGACAGAGACGTCTCACGTGACCTCTCTGGTGCCAGTTTAGGCATTGGGGGGCCTGCCAGCAGTGGCTAACAAGCCATCAATTCCCCGGACGCCTATGACGTCGAGCACCTCTTCAATCACAACAGTGTCCTTAAGCTTCAGAACTCCACATCGTACCCCTGTACGACAATGGCGAAGGCCTTCCACGGAATGGTAGTCATGTGTTAGGTCCACCACCTCACCATACTGCGATAGGGTCCTTACAATGTCACTGTCTTGGACGTCAAGTGGCAGCCAATGCAGTTTAAAACGAGCTTACGGTCATGTAGATCATACACTGCCGCCCGTCGCCCTCCAATTTGCAGACCGTTTGCGTTCTTCCCCAACCACTTGACTTCTTTGTCCGTAAAAAGAACCTGGAAGGCATTATTAGCATGCAAACGGCCAATCCCTGTGACACGGCGAAGATCCAGAAGAGGGGCCAAGGCATTCTGAAGTCCGTGACGAAGTAGGGCCCCTCCAGCCTGGTCCGCCTTTCGATAAGAGAAAGGTCCATAGATAAATTAGCTAAGCTGCCTCTGTAAAGTCTCTGCAGCCACGCCAAATCGCGTGGAGCTTCCCCTTTTAGACCATACAAAGCACCCATTGGCGCGTCATGATTGCCAGATTCTGGGCGACTCTGAGGCCAAAGCCTCTACGTAAAATACTTTCGGAGGTGCGGTAGCCGCTGCATACTCAGGTTCGTTCATCTCACGGCGGTAAACACCATCACTTACAACACCTATCTGTAGCCCACTCCGGGGTCCCTCACTCATTACATTGTTTGTAACACTGCTCTAACCTGCATTGTTGCACTTCTTTCCAGTGTTGGATTTCCCCATTGTTCAAACTCGTAGCCATTAGGGAAAATCTGGCTTCTCCTCACCGATCCTAGCCACAACGCCATATCAATTTCAGTCCATTTCGTCCGAGCCCAGGTCTTCTGCCACCCTCCACACTTCATTATAATTCTCCACCGAAACCACACCACATGCGATCTCATGCTGTGTCAGCTGACCAGTCCTTTTCACCTCCAACATTACCTGTCTGACTTGACGCGCCATGTTGAGAGACACAACACCCGTTAAGCATATTTAACAAATGAAACCGATTCATCGTCAGCATTGTTACTCGATTCCGAAGAGCCCTATCAGCGAATAATGGAAATAAGATATTTCCCCGTCAAACTACAATCAAACTTCGTACTTGTGGGTGCAGAATAAGTGTAAAAAAGCAACCATCGTTGAACATTGTTATAACCTTGCGAATGCGGAATTTATACCACATCGTTTTAACAATGGTCAGCAGGAAAGAAGGGTAAGAAGTATTTTTTGGGCAGATTTTCTTTATTTCGACAATGTCACACACTCTAAATGATTGCAAATTTCATGTAAAACCATTGTAACCATGCTCGAGCGAATTGTTTGGGTTAGCTTCTTTTTAGAACAGCATTCCCATTCCACTAACCTTTTCGATAAAAAGTCACTAAAACCCAGAGAACAATTTCAGCCTATATTGACTTGAATTTCAACCCAAATTCCTTCCTCTGCCATCGTTTGGCAAAGGTGGACAGCCAAGCTAAATTAACTCAGTCCTAACGCCAATCAACCAAGGTGATAAAATTGGAGAGCGAATTAAGATCAGGAATTGATTCATAGACTTGGTTGAATTTGACTTCATTTAAAAACTCCATTTAATTGGAGTTAAAAGGTTCAGTATTCATGCTTTAACTAATATCTTCATGTCTGCTGTGACCAAATCCGGAGGTTACTCCGAAACATCACAGTACAAAATTCCTTGAACTCGCCTGCAAAACAAATTAATGAAGTTATTTATATGAGAAATACTAAAACAAGATTTACGAGTAGCATTTTTTTTTATTGCTAAACAATGTTGTTTTACTGGGCACCTGCTTGAAGGCAACCGTGTAACAATTGCAGAACAATACATTGATGTATGACACAAGCGTTCTAAGATGTAATTCATATAGTATGGATTTTGCAACAGTGACTCTTAAGCAATTTAATGCACTCTTTTGGTTGAGCTATGTCCGAGGAGTGAGGAATCGTGTAAGAGGGCAATGTTCAACAATTGTACTCCAGCCCACTGCTGCAAAGGCCTTGCTATAAATGTCTCATCACGTACCCTACTTTAATGTCATATTTCCGTTCCGACCATTGTTAAAACGACACAGAATAAATCCCGAATTCGTGATGCTGCACAATGCTCAACAATGGCTATGGTTAACAATGGGTACAGTTAACTTATTCTGCATGTCTTTTCTGCACACCTATTTTGCACACTCATACTTATTTGTACATTTTTACGTCAATTTTTGTAAAGGCAAATACTGCTTTGCATCGCTACTTTCGATTTACCAACAGTATTGCATCTAAAACTCTAACATTACTGTTTTTAACAACTGCAACAGCTCAACCGTCGGCATTGTTGCTGAATTCCAAAGTACTCCTTCAGCGAACAAGGGAAATACGATGTTGGCCCGTCAGACTACAACCAAACTTTAGAAATAATGTAGAGAACTTGTTTTTTGGCGTTTTATTTAGAATATTTTCGCTTAAACCTAGAACCAACGTAAAATCAACCCAGGCCTAACCCATGCTTTTGTGAGCAGTATCCGATCCTTTTTGAGCCTACAATTTTCAATTAATAACCATTTAAACTTAATAATAATAATAATAAAATGACTTTGTTTGCCCCATTTAAAAGAGCAAAAGATAAATTAATTCAGTTCAATTGGCTATTAACCAACCCCTAACAAGCCGAATGTTCATACTTCTTGCATCCAGTTGTGACTTGAACCCACACTTCAGGTGAGTCAATAAATCCACCATGATCTGAACCACTTTTTGGGCGACATCATTTCATCATAGGTTTATAGAAGCTTTGAGCATTAGGGTTTGTACAGAAATCTCATCACAATTTTAGTTACCAACTTTCTAATATTCCTGATTCCCCCCCCCCCTTCCCCCTTTGGTCCCCGTCGTCATGTTGTAATCAGCTTTAGGTAAACACGAAGCCAAGACCCATAACATTATCCCACGTGTGATGTACTTTCACAGTGTATTGTTAAAGCATTGTTGCTCAATGGAACTTTCGGTTGCGCTAATGACCAAGTTGTCGATGCGCTATTAAGCCTCAACTTTCGGTTGCTTGATTATAAAGTTCTCGTTTTATGAAGAAGGAATATATGAAATTAAGTAGTCAGAAAACAGGTAAGAATAACACGGTTGGGATGTGATATCAAAGCATGATTGTTAAAGGATTGTTGGTGGTTTGTTGTTCGAACATTCGGAAAACGAAGAAATAAGAACTTCTCCTTTCATCCGATAGTGGTATTTCCGTTCGTCGGTGCTACATGAAGGTAAATATTATGAACACCCTTTCATTTCTTTAATTAGCAATTCATCCTTGTCGATTGTTGTGGTGGTCAGCGAAGCATTGTAGAATTGCAGTTTATTTAACACAGAACCGCGCATCGGATTTCTCATTGTAGCTGACTCCAGTAGATTACATCGACCCAAAACCAAACCTGGTAGAAAAACCCTTCAAGTTTCGAAAACGATCGGCCTTTGAAGGTAGCGATATCATTCAATCAAGGAAAGGCCGCCAAGGTCGATCCTATTAGCCAAGTTAATTGCACCGACTAATAGTTCGAAAGGTAAATGAAAACTTGAAGATTGTTTCTCGCTGTAGCAATCTTCAAGTTTTCATTTAACGTCCAAAGTATTATTGGGTGCGATTACCTTGGGTAATAGGATTCACCTTGGGCCTTTCCTTGGTTGAATGATATCACTACCTTCAAAGCCTGTTCGTTTTTGGGAACTTGGCGGGTTTTCCTACCAGTTTTGGTTTTGGGTGGGTATCACAGATTTCATAGGACTGTGAACGTACATTAGGGTACACCGTGTTATATTCATCTGTACCTTTTTTTCTAGAGGAATTTTATTTCTATAAATTTTCACATTTCTAATTTTCATATTTACCATTGCTAATTAGCTGTTAGATTAGCCAAATTACCATGGCTTAGTTTATTGTAGGCTTAGTTGATTGTGGTCACTCTTCACATGCTTAAGTTGCTTCAATGCCATTTTGGCACACACTGGCTAACAATCTCTGATTTCATTCGCTTCGCTCACTCAATCAGCGCATCCCCTTCAGTTGTTTTAGTTTATCCCTGCACCTTCTGCTTAACATTTCAAGATTCCATTGACATTTAGTCATGCAGAAACCCCGAAGGTCGCTGTTACTAAAACAGCAGAACGTGAAGCATTTTATTTTTGGGTTATTTACAAAAAAAGCTGTTATTTCGTGGATGCTCGTATTGTTGTGTAACCATCATCTAACGTGCATCCTTTTATTCTTACGCAATCCACGGTAACGTTAATGTTTCCTTATTTTGTCCTTCTTTACAGTTCAGTTTTAAGTTCATCCAGGCTTTAGTGTTGATTGTTCATGACTGGTCGTGACGTTGCAAGAAATCTTTGGTTGCAACTTGAAAAAGAAACAAAATTTAAATTCGCTGGTGGCGAATTTCAAAAACCTCCCACGCAACTGTCCTGACCCGTACAACTCTCAAACCCACAAAAGGACCATGCTCAGATCACCATGCATCCGTGTGGTAACTAGCTAGACAGTAACATAAAAACAACGATATTGACGCATCTTTTTCTTTATGATTGGTGGACACTTATCCTTTAAACTTTAGTTTTTCTATATCTCTGACCCTTCTCCTTACGGTTTCCACAATTTGAAACATTTCTGTCGCATTGGAATTTATCCTCAACGTGCCAAAATATGCTTTCAGTTGCTTACAGTTAACAGACACATGTCTGCTAATTAGCCGCTATTTATCATTAACAATCCTTTTTTTAACAATCGGTGTCTACAATGGGATGATCTACTGTTACTTGGCAAGGGACAACTAGTAACTACTTATAACGAAAGGGACAACTTGATCTACTTGTAACGAAAGGACAAGTTTGACGGCTTCGTTGCACGAAAACATGTATTGAGACAATGTTCTACAAACGCAATGTTACATTCTCATTAACGATTGCTAGCAGTCGTTACTGTCACAAAATTTTGCTTGTTAAGCGCACACATACAACAGCAAAGGTATAGTCCTTACGTGGTGAAGTTTTGCTGCCCAGTATACAATGAATGCGATGAATTGACGAACTCCAACCCTCAATGGTAATGGGAACTTCATTAATTTCAATTCACGTTACATCCTTTCTGTACGGCGGAGCGTGGGAGAAGTATTTAAAAAATGGCAAGTTGACTTGAACAAGCCATTCTTTAAATTGTATTCTCGTTTGATTCACCTACAGTGAGAGAACAACTTACTGGCCGAGCAAGAGAAGTGAGCGAGGTCGCATACTCGACTGAATTTGAATTTCGTTTCACGTGTCTGTTAGTGACTCTGTTTGTCTGTTTGGGACAAGATATCTTCGCAGTTTTGTTCTGATTTAATAATAATAATACTAATAATAATAGTGGTTATTCGCACCCATTATAGTTCGAAGGGAAATGGAAGGATCTCGGTGACTGATGCCGATCCCACCTTGTTTACTTGTGGGCAAATGAGAAAGTCGGACAGAGCTCCAGTCTCATCAATCATTTTCGGAGATCCAACCTGTCAAGTCCGCGTTTAAAACTCTGAATGGATGTAGATAGAACCAGCTCAGAGGGAACATCATTCTATGGAGCAACAACTCGCACACCAAAAAAGGAAGAGCGAGCAACCAATCTTGTCAAAAGCTTCATAAGTTTGAGTGAATGACCGCGAGTTTGATGCACCGTCGATAATGCGAAAAAATAGACGTAGACAGGCATAATACCCCCTAAAAATTAACACCAAATCGGCCTTAAGTCTTCTCAGCTCCAAACGAGCCAGGTATGTCATGTTTTTGAGACCCACAACTCGTAATGATTTGGTTTTAATATTCTACACGAAAGCGCTGACAAATGAAATTCACTATTTCGAAGATGAAATTCTCATTTCAAACACTTTCGGAGATATTCGGGTTTTCTGTCGGATGGCTAAGTCCATTTTTAGCAGGTGCAGTATGACGGCCCGGTCTATAAGGCTAGTAAACCCTGAGCACTACCTGAACAACACAAAGCCATTTGTCATAATATTCCATAGTGAAAATTCGTTTTGTATGAAGAAAATAATGCAGAAAATAATTATAAAGAGTAAAAAAAAAAAACTTGCTTTTTCCCATTTCTAGGTTTTGAAACAACACGGTCACTTCATTTATCATTTCAACAGCATCTAGCGCTTGTTGTCTTTACTGGCCTTTGTAAGATATCTTTGTAAAGATATGTGTACACATATCTTGGATTCGTTCGCCTACATTGGTGTTCGCTTACAGTGTTCGTTTGCATGATTTCAGGAATTGCTGTGTAAGATGGAAACGAGAATACAGAAAATAGGCTGATGTATTGAACAAATCGGATTACTTTGTGGAAATGAGGAGGTTAAGTTTGAAAGCTGCTCCGGGAAATAGATAAAACTCCACAATTTCATAAATTCACCAACAATTTTAATTTTCAAAAGCGCTCTGACTTTCTTGGTCACAATAAAATGCTCTCACAATTCTAAAATATCACGCAATTTGATAAAATATTACTTCACTTGTCGCCAGCTTGCAAGCTTCAGAAGCATAAAAAGCTCTTAATGAGTAGAGAAAAAAGCCCCAAAGCAAAAGTCGCCACATTGCTCCCATTAAAAATGGTTTTCCCTCATAGCGTTGGAAATAGCACTGCTACATCGATAACATCCACAAAATCAACTCAAGAGAAAAATGTGTAGCTACTTCATGGAAACAACATCATGAAAGCACAGCCACATCGATAAAATCCACAAAATCAACTCAAGAAGAAAATGTGTAGCTACTTCATGGAAACAACATCACGAAAGCACTGCCACATCGATAAAATCCACAAAATCAACTCAAGAGGAAAATGTGTAGCTACTTCATGGAAACAACACCATGAAAGCACTGCCACATTGACAAAATCCACAAAATCAACTCAAAAGAAAAATGTGTAGCTACGTCATGGAAACAACGTCATGAAAGCACTGCCACATCGATAAAATCTACAAAATCAACTCAAGAGAAAAATGTGTAGCTACTTCATGGAAACAACATCATAAAAGCACTGCCACGTCGATAAAATCCAAAAATTCTCACTTATTTTTATTTAGATCAGAGACGCAAAAAACTAAAAGAATAAAATGTAGTACTAAACACTTTTTTATTATCATCCTCGGGTATTTTAACGCTATAAAAAAAAGCAAAGAGTGAGATTTCACGTTTGGGTTCAATTTTCTGAAGCTGCCGTTAATTAAGTCCGTTTGCCTTTCAGACTACTGAAAAAATGCTTCGTATTCCTTGATTTTCTTTTTTCGGGAAAAAAATGCTAAAAAACGAAGACTTGTTGAGTTTACAGTTGATTTATGGTGACATTTGTGACACAAGGGTGGGGGCTTTTCCAAAATGTGACGTCACAATCTTGCATCACATTTTGGTGTTCACATCACCATAATATTTTGGAGTAATATTTAGGACAACAATGGTTGTGATGCACTTCCATATACACACACAGAAAAACTTCAAGATTTAACCGGTGGATTCTAAGACATTTGAAAAATAATACAATAAATTTAAGTTTAAGCAAATGTACACAACTATGAAAAATTACATGGGAGGGTTATTGCAGAAGTGTGACGCAATTATTAGGGAAGTGTTTTAAATTTTGTGACAATTGTGAAAAGGGGGTGGGTAGGTGTTTAAAAATAGCCAAAAAAGCGTGACATAATATATGAACGACACCTTCCATTAAACCGTCATTTATAGGTTACTTGGCTTTTTCACCCAAGTGTTGTTCCCACTGCTACAGCGATTGAAAATTTGGTTCCAGAAAAATTAGTATTGTAAATTTGCATAATATTTGGTCCAGCGACATTGCTTGATTACAATTTGGTCCATTCTAAGCGTCATGCTGCCATTACCTTAAAGCACTTATTGGATCAGTGAGCAGTAGTTGCTAAGCATCATAATGTCATCCAACAGGTAATTGGCGTTAGTAGCTTCGGATGATTTCAACTGGATGATCAATGCTGTGCACATGTTTTCAGTGGCAAACATATCAGCTACTTTTGGCTCCTTTGGTCGAACTGTCAAATTGGTGGTCATCCGCACGCTTATAATATTTGTCGTGTAAATGGGTGATCTGTCTTGCTGAAACATCCATTGGTCATGACCAAACATCTCTGATGCCTTAAGAAGAAGCACGTCAGCAAGAATTCTTAGATATTGGTGGGAATTAAGATTCCCCTCGATTCTAGCAATACTTCCTAGGCCTAATCCCGACATCCTACTCCATACTGGTATGCCTTTACTAAATTGTTTGCTCTTGGTTGTTGGGTGCATTAATGAGGCATCGAAAAAGGAATTGGCTGAGGCCTCAACCACACAGTGCCACTACAGCCGACGATTACAGACTTCTCGTCAGTGAATGCAAAATTGCTGCAGTCATCGACTGTACATTACAAGTGAGCCTTGGCAGTTTACTGAAACCGTTGCTTATGGCAGGTGGTTATTTTTCCTCTCTAACGGCTTTTCTTTCTATAGTACGGCCTCCCTAAGCCTACGTTTTACTGCAGTCAGTAACTAACGAATATTAGGTTATTTTTTAACTGGCAACGAATCTAGATTGTAGACTTGAGAGGAAACAATTCGTGAACATTTTCTACCAAATGGTTTTACTTTAGATATTATTATAGATGCATGATTCTTTTTAGTTCTAAGTGGAATAAAACTTTAAAAGACAAGAATAAACATGCCAAAATACAAAACAGGTTACGAGTTTTAACTGGTTCCTCTAATAAAACCTTAGAAAAAACAGGTTACTTGATAGAAGTTATTGTTAAACGTATTTGGAAATTTCAATTTAACTTAGCAGTCATCACCAAAGCTAACATAAGGCACTGATATAATAAGATTAAGATAATCAAAACCAATTCTAAATACCTGCAGGGTACTGCTACTTTGGAGTAGATATGCTTTTCTACACAATCAGCCAGACATTTGGCGACCAGTGTTCCATCGATGCATGGGTTTTCACGTGTATTGCGGTAGTTAACCTAAGAGGAGAATAACAACATGTTTAACAAGAAATACCAAAAAGAAGTAAACCATTTTTCGTGGGATTAATCCTTGAATCGTATATTTAATAGACTTACCAAATGCTTAAGCATATCAAATACAGATGAGTATGCCTTTTAAAAAATGACTACTCGGAACGAACAAATACATGAACGAGACAGATAGGCCATCAGCGCACTTAAACATATAAAAAATCAAGCTAGAGCTTTATCGCGCCTTTCAATAGCATTCAGCTCAGTACAGCACTTACCGCTGCCTGTAATGCTCGTCTGCTAATTTCAACCACGCTAGATAGTTTAGCGTTATCTCAATTAGCCTTGATTCCAAACCTACCTGCTCGCGTCATTACGTCACCTAGGCCTACTTACTTGCGTTGCTTTCGTCATCTCGCGTGACGTTACTTGCGATCTTCATTAACTTGTAAATATATATTATAATCCAAGTGTCACTTACCCAATTTATTTTGTTCTACTTACATTGATAATTTGACTGAATCCTTTTATTAATTTATTAGCTAATCGACCTCTTACTTGAAGCATTTTTAATGTACGAATTTATCAGGTGATTTGTCCTTCGAGTGTTGTCACCTGATATGCAAATTTTCCTCACCTCATTAAACAGCGTCTTCCCCATTAACCCATCGTCTCGCTCTGCGTCTTGTCTTTTTTGACGAGCTGTTGTCGGCTGGTGGCTGCCTGGCTGTGCCGCTCATGGCTTTTTAATGATACAGTTTTACTAATTTTAACAAATTTTAACCATAGTCGACACGGCTTTACAGAGGTTTCGGCAGTAAGGCAGGAATGCTGCTTTTGTATTCCTCAAACACGGAATTACCATGGGAATCTTCAGAAAAGGTAAATGAATAGTCATGTCGTTATCTTTACCTGACATGTGGCAATGCTAAATGGATTTTCCCTGTTCCAACTGATGGACTTAATTCGTAGTAATTTAAATATCCGAGATTTTGGTTCGACGCCTACCCAAGATGACTTGGTGCAAATGTGTTGTGGTTAAATATTTAACTAATGCTTTCTTTTAACCTGTTGTAGAGCTAGTTTGGGTTAGTGACCCAAGATTGGCTAAATTCCCATAGTAGTCAGGTTAGTGGTTCAGTACACGACCCACTTTTGACGTAACATTATTAACCTGTTGCGTGAAGGTAATGCTATAACCCGCCATGCAATTAACAAGTTACGATAAGCAAACTTATCAATAATTCCCATAACGTGAGGACTTGAGTTCGAACACCCCCATCACGTTACTCCATTGCAAGACGTCAACCGGGTGTGTTCAAACTTATTTTCAGTAGGTCCCGTTGCGAGATCTCGCCTTAAGCAAAAAAGTGTAATGAACGTCAAATCTTAAA
>JAHWFP010019470.1:0-18918 GCA_023313725.1 Lithobius niger
GGGGGGGGGGGGCTGTAACTAAAGACTGGTGCATTTCCGGACCCATGTTTATAGGACTTTTTCTTCTTATCTTTGATCACACAGCGGACCCTCAAAATATTTGACACCAATTTCCGAACACCCTGTATATAAAGCATTAAAAGAAATAATTAAGTTAAATAATTAAGTTAAGAAGAATTAAGTTAAGAAGAATTAAGGTCACATGGTTTGGACACAGACGTTTGACCAATCAGCAGCCAGGAAAATACCATGACGTAAGGGCGAAAGTTTTGCGATAGCTGGCTTGTTGAGACCTGTTGCTCTCTTGGATTCCCGACCGCAATGAAGTAGGACATGTTTTTTAAAGGCTCCAGTCCCGCCCCGTTTCCTGGCTGCTCGAGGCGATCTTAATCACACACGATTAGAGACCCAAAAAGATGCATTGAGAACACAAAAGAGGCGGTCATTCAAGTCAACAGTCAAAAATGCGGATGTGAGTATTAAATAGAAAGGTTTTAGAAACGTTATGTTTTTGCAAAGCAATTAACAGTAATTTATATTTTTTTGAAAAAAAGGAAAACGATGTGACCTTAGTTCGATAGAAAAATGCTCTATGTTTAAATTAGCTAATATAGACACAAACACACCAGTTCAGCTAGGAGTGTTCATTTTACAATTACACATGTAATAAAGTTTGTAAACAAACCATCAAGAATGTTGAAGATGGACTGAGGAAAATGAAGAATTTAAATAGAGCTTGTTCACAAGCCTAGTGAGGAGGCGAGTAGTTTTGTAAAGGTTTGTTAACGAAGAGGTCATTAATTTTGGTCAATTAAATTTGGCCAAAAGGATTGGATGTAAAATTACCATGTGTGTTGGTTGTAAATAAATGTCTAATATTGTTTTTAATGGAGTCACATCAGTTTTCACGATAGGACACATAGTGCGAACCATGCGATCAAGTTAGGTTGTTTATTTAATTTATTTATTTTGTTTTAATAACTTTGACGTGAACTCAAATCAG
Organism: Lithobius niger; assembly: GCA_023313725.1. Lineage (NCBI taxonomy): Eukaryota > Metazoa > Arthropoda > Chilopoda > Lithobiomorpha > Lithobiidae > Lithobius > Lithobius niger. The sequence goes on from JAHWFP010019470.1 coordinate 1,004, forward strand.
TTAGGCCTACTGTAAAAGGGTCGTTAAAGGGTTGTTGGCTGACTTGCTTCGTAGGCCAAGAATAAGTACTTATTCTTGGAAATCTGACATCCTGACACATATTTTAAAGCCTTTCGCTCGTTGCCAATTTGCTTAGGAAGTGACGAAACAACAGCCTTTTTTTACATGAAGGAGTTTTATTAATTAAGAACAATTATTAAGGAGTAATAATTGCGGATTATTATAATTGGTATGTGTTGACTTCATCTTCTAAATTATAGTGCATAAGCAATCTTGGTAAAAAGGTCTATCAAAACTAAAGTAATCGACCAGTTCAGAGTTTAGATTGCTGATATGCTTTAGCTTGAATAAAACGGATAATTAATCAATTGGTGTCTTTGGTCTCTTGGTTTTATTGAGTTTGTTCACACAGTGTTTTTACATCCATCTTGACAGTAATATGTGGTTTTAACGCAAAATAAAACCATAACACTCACAGGGCTTCCCCACTCCCACCAGTGTGCTGTAGCTGTTTTCTCACCGACACACCAGTGGCGCCACTGACCGAGATGAGCGCCAAGACTAGCTGTTAGGTGTTTCAGTGTAATAAAGAGCTTTGCTTGATGAAACAACATGGCTCCGCACATCATTTCCATGGCGAAGGGAGGCACCTAAGAACCCTTCGGGTTGATACGAAGCCGGGGACATTACGTTGCCATGGTAACCACGGCCAGCGCAGCAGCCAGCTACGTAGCGTCGAGCAAGCGTCTGCAGAAAAGAGCGTCATTTTTTGGAGCAGAGTTGGCGTTCTCAAATCAAATTTCAGATTGAAGTTAGATGGAAACGAATAATTTTTTTACGAAACGATGCAAATTGTTGGTCGTACACGAATTTTGTAATGTGGGAAATGGTAAGAAATAAGCAAGGTACACCCACAGAGCGAATAATTTTTTTCATGGCAAGCAAATTTTAAGACATTGGAAGGTGAATGTGGACTTTATGTACACTGAAATTCACATTACCAATACTTGATTTTGAACGTGATTGATATCGTCAGTAATGTTAGTAACAGATGCATAGTAACTGTACTATAATTTCGGGGCCGCACGAAACGGGGTTTTGTTGCAAAACTGGCATTGAGAACTGATTTTATACTGAAAATAGACTGTTTTCATGAATTTAAAGCATAATTCATCAGTGCAGGCATTTGAATTGAAGTTGACTCATGTGTACATCAAACTCTTAAATTGAGTACTGAACATTTTGGTGCAAACTGAATTTTAAAAGCAGACAGCTAATTGAAAGGGAATTTAAAGCACATGAACCTACTGTTGCAAATAATCATGGTAGGGTGAATCCATGGCCATTTTTAATGAAAACAAGCTATCAATTGAGCGAATTTATGAAGGAAAAGGCAGTAGGCCTATACTTAAAGCTCAGGTGGCTTTATTTTGTACACAGTGGTAAGCAGCAACTTTTCTTGCAAAAAGATGGATGCAAATAGGCTAATGTACACAGTGGAAAGAAGGTGGTTTACTGAGCGAATTTTTGAAACAATACCACCAAATTCATATCTAATTTGCTGTTTATCAGACATTTGTAGGCTATGAGTAGGCGAAAAGCTGCAGTGTGTAAAATTAGGAGAGTTCAACGAGAAATAAGAAACCACCTAAGAAGTACACACCAGTAAGTAGAGTCACAGCTAAAAGATAAGGTTGCAAGAGAAAATATTGTTAAGATTAATAAGCCAACAAAACAAACCATGGCCGATGCAGAAAATTTGTCAGATATTGCAGAGTTTGCCGATAGTCAGGATGAATTCTTCAATGAGTTGAATGAGTCTTTAGGTGCAACTGCCAGGGAGCATGCTGCGAGTGGTGAGGAGGCACGACACATGTCCGTGGGACCGATTCAAGAGCTTGAGGTGACGTCGCAGTTGGCTAGAATATGTCTTAATGAAGAATTTGAAGCCAGCGAGGGAAATCAGGGTGCGAGGCCAAAACAAAGTGTGAGTTTAGGCCGAACCGAAGATTTCAACCGCAACCGAGCGAGCCTACACAACGAGTCTTTGGATTGGAACACGCAGTCATGAAACCAGAAGACAGGACGTCATTTTTTAAACGGAGCAAAATTGAACAAGTCAATCATAATTTCAATGGCAAAGAACTGCGAGAGTTGTGTAACCCAGAATTGATGAACCGACTAGACGACACACAGGTGCAGTTAGACGAATTGTGTTATGGTTTTAGTTGGCTTATTTTTTTTTTTTATAAAGAAATTTTGACGAGCCTTAAGTCAGCCAAAGCAGTTAATGGCTGAACCAGCTCAATTTTGAACAATACCAGATTTTTAGAGAAGAAGAAATATCTGGTAAAGGGAGGTGCCAGCCCAGGGATTCGATCCGGGAAACCTCCGATCATCGTCGGGGCCGAAAGATTGTCCAGAATTAGCCAGAATACATCCCATAGCCGCTGAAGGAGCATGGTAGCCTCTCACGCTACCCTGGCCGGCACTCCTGGTGGGGACTTTACCAAGGTCCCCTTTCCAAGGGTTCGACCAGATCCGGAAACCTCCGGCAACCAGGCTGAGCTCTCTCACAACTCAGCCACGATGACCACCAACTATAAGCCGTAAGTCAAGAATGACCAATGTCAAACAATTCACTAATACTCTATCTTAAAAATATATATATTCAATAAAGACGATAGTAAGTTTTCTTTAAGGCCAGATTTAATTACATGATTGGTTCACAATTGTCCTGCTATTTATCCTAGCCAGGAATAAATGAATATCAATAATTCATCAATATTATGATATATGCGTATTCACAATTATAATTCGGGATTTTGGGCCAGGTTGGATAACTGATTCATGGAATATGGGGGGGGGGGGAATGAGGCTTAATGGCGCGTCGACAGCTTGGTCATTAGTGCCAACCTCAGTCAGTCATGGAATATATATGTAGGCTAATTACTAGCTGATATAGATAACTTCTATACTCTGTTAACGTTATGATAATTCTATATAAAATCAGAATGATACTTGTATTCGGATGTTGAGGTCTGAGCATGACCAGCAATGAGCACGTCTAGGAAGCAGCAATTCGGTCAGGAGCTGGAGTCTGAATGATCAGAAAGGTATTTGCTTTGCGTTCCTCTTTTCCTTTTATACTTTTTAGATGAATAGACATGATGTCATTTTCCACTACCTCATGTTACTATTTTTAGATTCTTTTCAACATGTTTTCATCATCCTACTGCATGCGTTACATCATCTTTCTAGAAGTTTTGCTATTGCTCATGCTGCATGACTCTGCCTGTCTGACTGACCTGTTTCACAATATTTCTTTTCCTATAGTGAGGGGGGGGGGGGATTGAGGCTTAATGGCGCGTCCTATAGTGACTTGACTTGGTTCTTTTTAGACTTAGCCAATATAAAATAAATAAAGTAAGGATTTGTGTGTGCTAGAAGTTTGATTAATATGTAATATGTTAATGTGATTAAAATTAATATTTATAATTGTTTATTATTACATGATTAATTAACTAATTTATCGTTAACATTGTCCTCGACTAAACTAGGGCTTAGGTGACCCAAAATGGGTCTTCAATCCCTGTCCAACTAAACTTTATAAATTAGGCCGCACCACTCCATGTATTATGTGCATACTCCCCAATTTTCAATCCTAAGATCGGGTACCGGAAAAAAACCTATTATTTTTTTCTTGGCCTATTCTTTTCTTTTAGGTAAAACAACCTGTACCAGTTCATATGCACGCAAATTCATGAGCACACATGATTCATAAAATATTACTTTCAACCGATTTTGAGTCACTATCTATCAGACAATTGAACCAAGTCATATAGGAAGCTTCATAATTCTAATGGGGAGGGGGGGGAGTTCTTCTTTGAAGAATTCTTCTCGTCCCTCCATCTTGTTTTCCCCTTTTTCCTTGTGATCTCATCCGTTACTTGTCTGGAGAAGTCTTGTAATCTCATTGCTTTACTTTTTTCCATGATTCTTTACTTTCTTGATATTTCTTTATCCCAATTTACTGCCTTTGGATGGTTTTGCTGGTTCCACTTTTCCATCTTTCTTGGCGACAGTCCTCGACCAAGTTTGTGACCCATCCTTCCTTCTGGGACCGATGACCACCTTTTTATATGCAGGAAAAAAAACAATAATTGTACTTATTATGTCGCCGTCTTGGCAATCCGCAACGCTTTAATTCAACAACGTGACTGTTTGTAAATTGTGACGCGTGTTTTGTCCTACGCCGGTCAATATTCAATAATTTCATAATTGTGACACGTGTTTTATATTCCTACGCTGGTCACTTTTCAATTAATAATTTTCATAATTGTGACACGTGTTTATATTCCTACGCCGGCCACTTTTAATAGTTTCATAATTGTGACGCGTGTTTATATTCCTACGCCAGGCACTTTTCCTTTTTTTTTTGTTATTTGTGGCGCGTGTTTGGGTCCTACACTGGCCACTTCTTAATTAGCAATTTCATAATTGTGACACGTGTTTGTATTCCTACGCCGGTCACTTTTCCTTCTTATTATTTGTGGCGCATGTTTGGGTCCTATGCCGGCCACTTCTTAATTAAAAAATTTCCTTTTTGCTAAGAATTTTAACTTAGATTATTTTTGCAAAAGTGAATGTTCCAGAATCTAACTGCATTGTTTAGGTTGTATTTGGATGGATGCTTGTTTACGTCTGCTTTACCCCTGGAGATAGAGGGAAATTTGCTATGAATAGATCGAACTAGATTTTTCTAGGTCAGCATCCGCCATGAATGTATGCCTTTTGTATATGGGTATTAAAGACTTGTATAACCTAGATTGTGGGAGGAGTGTTTGGGAAGAAAGTTCGAGATGCTGAATGGGGGTAATTATTTTCGTGGAAGGTTTTAGAGACCCACTACGTCTATCATGACCTTTGCCATGATTGGTCGTTGTCAACGACGAAAAGGCCCCTTTAAAAACTAAGGATCTGCTATTTTAATTATTCTGCCCCGAATTTTCTCGACAGCTTTATATTCGTTTTCTATCTCCCATCTGCTTATGTTTACCCTCTCGCTTATGTCACCCGTAACGCTATGGACCGACTCTGCCAAAACTCCATCAGCATCCTACGTGTGTTTCACAGTGAATTGGCAGCTGTTATTCTATTAACAGCTCATTTTTATACATGTTGTCGCTCCGTGATGCCAGTGGTTTGTCCCCACATAGAAGCAGGTCGATGTCCGCCGACTTATTCATACCCAGGGGAGGACATTACATCGTTCCTTTGGAGGAATTTATTCCACCAGGCTGGCTGCGCCTTAACCACTTTTGTGGCCACTACATTGCATATGCCCCAGATGAAGACCCTGAAAGGCGAGCTGACCATTTCTTCGGCCATTTTTACTATTGTTCGCCGGCAAACGGTAGATATTGTTGTCATTCCCGACCCTTCTGATCTGCCGTTTGCTGAGGTAGGAGAGGAATTTATTTATTTCCACGCAAGAGCCGTGTTAGTAGAAACCAGCTGCGGCTACTCAATTCTCAACTGCCGAGGACTAGTCCCCTTAGTTCAGCTAGATCCTGTTCAAAAGCTCCGGGCACTCCCCCAGGGCCAGTCCCGGCTCTAATTCCCATTCCAAGAGCCATTGCAGTTGCCGCTGTTGGAATCCAAGTACCTGAACCCGTTCCCGACAGCCCCGCATCACCAGATCCACCCACATATGAGGATTTATAAGGTAAGAATCAATTCAATTTCTACCATTTTAATATTGAAATGCATGAGCAAATATTGCTAAAATCACGTACGAAAATCAGAACTTATAGCTGATATCGTGAAAGTTTTAACCAAAATTTCAGTTTATTTGTTATGCACGCTTTGTTGCGTAAAAAAAATTAATATTTGTATTCATTATCAAAAATTCCACCTTAATTTTATACATGCTACATTTTCTTGATAAACACAAAAAATTTTCAGTATTATTTCAATCTAGTTTCCGTTCCGATAATCGGAATTCTGAACATGTTACTAGTTTAACTAGGCTACCTAGCGATGTATTCCTTATTGTTTTGCATTAGCAATATTTATTTCGGCACCAATTTAGCCTTCATGATGTTTTAATCGAGTAATTTATAGCCCAATTTAGTAGTAGGAGAAACATCTCTGGCTACTTGCCAAGATCGATCCAAGTTTTTAATTAAAATAACATTTATGCAGGATGACAGTCCGTGAACTAATTGTTCGGTGTATAACCAAATTTGTACTTTAGTCAATGATTTGTTCGTTACTTGGAGAAAATCTCTGGCTACTTGCCAAGATTGATCCAAGTATTTTAATTTTAATTTCTGCAACCTATTTAATAATAAAAAAAAATTGTTCGATTAAACTAATTTTCTCTAGTTGCTTTCTGTATTTACTATACTTGTCCTAAAAGACGTACCAGATATCGCAACGTTACAATGATAAATCTATGTTGGAATTTGTACTTTTAAACTCTTATTTCCATGGAAAAATTTCAGCTTATGCTCAACTAGTGAAACGAATTTTAGCAGTAAAATTCTTATTTCCCTGAAGTTCTATAATTCAATTTCTGTGATATTTTATTCCATAATTTTGAAACAATACTTTAGGGTAGCCTATTCCAATTTCATGTTTCCGAAATTGTCTAAACATGTAATTATATCAGTAGGCTATATGTTTTCTTTGCCTATAACCACAACATGGTTAAATTTAACGATTGTAAAATGTATTTTGGTAAAATATATTAATTGTTTATGTAAATACTTAAGATTTATCTCTGTCTGCAATAGCAGCATAAACTTTCGCTTCTAGAAATTTTAATTTGTAACGCTAGTTTACTGTTTGCATGAACTGCATGTTTTATTTCAGCTAAAATGGTTCGGAATAATTTCCTAAGTTCTGGAAGTAATGAGAGTTATTTATTATTTTCAGGTTCTGCATATTTCCCGAAAAAAAACAGAAGCACCCGACTTTGGTCGGTTTCTACGTAGAGAAACTTAAGGGAATATTTATTCAACAGGCTTTGGCCTATGTAACTGCCTAAGAAAAATTCGCCTTATAATTAACTTGTTGAAACTATTTTGTTTTCCGATCTACATCATTTCTATGTTTAGATAATCGCAAGGTTTGAAATTGTACTCGACTTGTAATTTTATGTCCGTGTTGGGATTTGCGCTACACTTTTAAAGTTTTACCTGGGTATTTTATTTGGCTCCCTTGTCCAATCTGGGTACTGGCTCCCTAGCACACAAACAGGAACCTCAATTTTGCGAATGCATCGGAAACTGCGAGTGATTTACCAGGTTTATGACGAACAACGAAGTCGCATTCCTTTAATTGTAATAGTATTCTCTCTAGCTTCGGGAGTAAGCTAGAGGCACGGTATAAATAGCACACTGCGAGATTATCGGTCGTCAGGAAAAACGTTTAACCTAGGAGGTAGCACGCGAACAGTAGCTGTTTCGGATTTTTCGGCATGGGGGAGTGTTAGTGAAGTATAGCCCAAAGGATAGTTGATTCCACCATGTAGATGGGACAAATATCCGCCCAGACTAATTAAACTTGCGTCTGTTTCGAGATAAAAGGGTTGTGTAAAATCGGGGTGTTTAACCCCTTCAACTCCATGACGTACAATGCGTACGTCAGGGCATAGCATTCTTCAGTACCATGATGTACGATGCGTACGTCATGGTTACAAATGTCTCTAGCAAGAAATTTACGCTCTGGTAATGCATGAAAACTGTTTGTTGAAGGCCTGGTACTGCTAGCACACATTTAGTAACAACTTTGCTCACTAGATGGCGTAGTAAGATACGCAATTCACGATATTTGTTGCTGCATCTGCACAGAAAATGGCGCGCCCCATTATTGCCTGTTTAGCTGGCGTGGTCGTGTTTTGATTGTGTTTTTGCTGGCGAATTCAACGTTTGTAGCAGTTTTAGTCAGTGTCAGCAATCTGTGATATTGTAAAACCGTGGAAAAATGGATTCAGATTCATCAGATGATAATTATGAACCAGGTGTAGATGAGAATTCGGATGATTCGTCATGTGAAAGTCATGTTGAAATTGAATCGAATTCAGACAGTGATGACGATGCTTCCCAGCCAAGAGATCTTGACTCAGGTTGGAAACTAGTGACAGCTCCTTTTGATGACAAAAGGTCAGATGCACTGCCAGAATTTATACCTTTCATGGAATCCGAATTTATGTACTGAAGATGCATACGTTCCTGATAACAAATTCCAAGTCACCCAGGGAATGTTTTCAATGTATTTTCCCACCTAGTTTTGTTGTAAAGTTATGTATATACACAAATAACAGAGCAAAGATTTGCTTTGAAGAACAGCCTGGCAAGAAGGGTGCTGTATTTGGGCTAAAGTGGAAAGAAGTTGACCAATCACAGATGTACACATTTTTCAGTCTTGTTTTGTCTAATGGGGGTCACACAATGCCAAGAATTGCCATGTATTGGTCGCATTCACATCTTGTCAGACGGCCTGTGTTTTGTGCTGAAGTAAAGAGCCGAAACCGTTTTTTAAGCATTCAACAATTTTTTATGTTTTCAGACCCAGTCACAGTTCGGAAGGACAGGCCACTGACTAGATTAGAGCCGTATATGTGCATTCCGTGTAATAAGTATGAATTGTTTACATCCTGGTCCAGACATTGCCATAGATGAAGCCTTGGTGCTTTGGAAAGGAAGACTTCTCTTTCGTGTGTTCATAAAAACCAAACGTGCTAGGTTTGGCGTGAAACTATTTTGTTTATGCCCAAGTTATCCTTATCTTGGTGGATACACCTGGAATTGGCAAGTGTATGTTGGTGCACAGAAATCGTACAAAACACCTAGTATTCCTGGTTCAGAATTACTTCCAGTGTCAGAGCAAATTGTAGTGTTTCTTTCGCAAAGTCTGCTAAATCAAGGAAGACACTTGATATTTGACAACTGGTATATGTCTTTCAGGCTTGCTCAGTTTTTAATGACTCAACAAACTAGTATCACTGGAACGTTTAGAGTAAATACAGGTGTGCCTGCAGAACTTGCATGTGAACAACTGGACAAAGATAAATCAGTCTTTGCTCGCAACGGCAATGCACTTGTTGTAAAGCATAACGATCGTAAAGTTGCACATGTCATGACCACAAGATACGTTGCGGGCTATGTGGAAAAATCGTCCTATGTTCCTGGTGGAGCCAAACGACACTACAAGAATCCAGAACATGTTGACCAATACAACCAACTTATGGGCGGAGTGGACATTTGTGACCAAATGTTGGAACCATACAACCCTTGCCGAAAAACACTAGCATGGTTTAAAAAAATTGGCATCCACATTGCAATGAGAATGATGTTGAACAGCTTTGTCCTAGCATGCAAGATGGCTATACAAGCATGCAAGTGGCTCACAAGATGGTGGCATGCCGTTTTTGGATTACCTAATCAGTTGTTGTGATGAAGTATTGGAACAAAACATCATCAGCTATGCTGTGCTCAAAGGAACACCGAAGACTGAGAAAGTACTGGTAGATAGATAACTCTAAAAGGCATAAACTGTTTGCCATTCCTTCGACCGAAAAAGAGAGGAGACCACAAAGAGATGTCGTGATTGCTGGGAAAAAAAGATTCGGAAAGACTGCAGAAAGATATGCACTGCATGTGATGGTGAGCCTTCTTTTTGTAGCCGGGAGCACTTCCAACGAATACCACAAAACATAGTTTCTGTGGCAAGTGTCCTTACATTTACTTCAATGTGCACTTAAATAGATTATTGAGATTTTGTAATATGTAAAAAAAAGAAAATAAATTTGTACTGTGTGCCTTTTAGTTATTGCACAGTATATAATTTATCACTATTACAGCAAGGGTAGATTAGCAGCTCCATTTAGGGGGAGGGGCACCAAGATAACGGAAGCAAACATGCTAGTTTAATTACAAAAAGATACTTTGTTGTGCTCGTGGGTTTCTTCAGTATTTAGTTCAATAATACAAAATGTTTGATCAATATCCTTTGGGGGATGAGCCACCTCTGTTGTACTTGCAGTAGGCCAACTGCAGTTAAAATTTATAACTATTATTGCTGAGGCCCAAGTGGTAATGTAAGGCAACTAGTGGCTCCTCAGTGCCATATTTTTTTTTTTTGGGGGGGGGGGCAGGGGGGGATGGAGGGGTGACGCATCACGATGACAAGCAAACATGCCACGTTCTTCATGAAAATTTATTTTGTTGTGTTCATTTGTCTTTATTTGGTTAAAAATTCCAAAAAAATTGCTTATAATTTTATTGGGGGGGGGAGGGGCCACCCCTGCAGTACAAGGCTGCAGACCAACTGCAGTTTTAAATCTACTGGAATTCACTAGGTCTACATAAAAGAGCACCAAAAATAGCTGCCCCTGGAAGCAATGCAGTCCCTGTGAGCTTCCCTGCACTACAAAAAAGCCTGGTATTTGAACAGTGACCTCCAAATTGGGTCTGGAGTGGAAGAGGTTAAGGGTGGTAGCCACCACCATAGCAGTCTTCAAGTGCCTAAAGTCCTCTGCTTTACCCCATATGAACTTGACATTTTTCCTTGTTAGCTTTGATAAAACAGCAGAGTGCTTAGCGAATTCAAAAACATGACGGCGATAGTAATTTAAGCACCCAAGAAATGAATGCACTTGTTTAGGCGTTTTAGGCACACGGTAGAGGGGGGGGGAATGAGGCTTAATGGCGCGTCGACAGCTTGGTCATTAGCGCCAACCTCAGTCACAGTGCAGTGCACACGGTAGAGTGCCATTGCCCTTGTTTTCTCTTTATCAGGCTGTATGCCATTTTCGTCAATCACAAAACCCAAATATTTGACTGATTTGCAACCAAATGTGCACTTTTGAGCTGACAGCTTCACGCCTGATTTCGCTACTAGACTTAGAGCCTTATCTACATGACTGAAATGTACAGAGAAATTTGGACTAGACAAAAAAGCACATCGTCTAAATAGATTGCACAATAAACGCCTAAAATGTCCTCAAATATTTGTTGCGCACAAAACTGAAAATGCGTTGGGCTCGTTTTAAGCCCCATAGGAACCCTCAAAAACGAAAACAGACGATATCCAGTGGGCCTTCTCCTCACGAGAAGGCAGGGTGCGCTTATTTTCTTTAATGACCCCATTACGTAATAACTCGTCTATGTAGCTGTCAACAGCTCCCTCTGATGAAATGGCACTCTGTAAAGCTTTGCACATACAGGTTCTGATCATCCTGTTTCGATTGAAACTTCGTATACTTTGTATAAACCAAGGTCAAAATCATGCCTTGAAAATGATTCTTGATGTGTCTTTAACATTTCCAGAAATCGAACTTTCTGTTCTGAGTTTAAATCAGGAAAAATTAACTCCTTTATCAACTTCTGCCAATCCTCCTCAAGCTCCGCCTCAGAGCGCCGCTCAGCTTTCTGCTGCACCCCCTGCAAGCACCTCTAAGTGGCGCTTGCAGGGGGTGCAGCAGAAAGCTGATCCGAAAGATTCGGTCCCAGTGGAGCTTGCGACCCAGAAATCTGAATAGGCCCTGGATCCGCCAGTTCTGCATTGACAACTGAAGCGTCTACGGAAGTCGTTTCCACTCAAAATCGACCAAAGCTGTGGTATATTTGCCAATTAACGTTCCCTTTTCGAGTTTAATGTCACATCCGCTCAAATTTATACAAAGTACAGGGACTGTGCCAATAAAACTTGTATTAACTAAACTAGTCCATGAGCAAAACGTACATCGTGACTGTCATTGTCAGGTTCGAAAATTCCTAACTGCATCTCCGGATACGGAGTTTTTTAACAAATCGGTTACGTTAGACTCGATATTGTTGGGTAATAACTCGTCCCTTAACAATATAACATCTACATCAACATATTCATGTTGTGGTATACTATTCTGAGCAGATGCAGATATTTCGCTAGCATTTTCATCAGAATCGACATTTAAAGTGGGAATTCGAGCACTGCTCGGCCTGTAAGCGTCTGTTTACGATTGCACCATTCTGGCAATAAGTTTGCCATGCTTCGTCTGCAGATGACGACATTTGAAATTTTAAAATTCCAATTTCCAAGATATTGTCAGTACAATTTAGTTTGACTGTACCAGGCTGAGTTGATAAAAAGTCGTAACCTAGTAAGACTGAAATTTTCCCAAAACTTTTATCTGGTACTATAACAAATTCCTGCTCTCTCGAAAATCCGCATTTCGAAACTGAAACCAACAATTTTCGAGTTGTTGATATTTGCTTATTTCCGACACCCACGGTTTTAACGGGAACTTTTAAGTCAATCAATGTCGACAATGTAAACTTGAATTTCTAAACATTTCCTGCCCTACTGAATCATTGAGTAGCAAAAGTGATGACCCAGAATCTAATAAACAAACTTTTGGCATTGTACCGATATTAAACACCAAATGAAGTTTAGTATACCTAAAAGGTATTTTGTCTTTAACGCAATTAACATTAGCGCTAGCCTCATCAACGACTGTTTCTCCGTCGATAGAATTGTAACCTGACAAGTCGTCTTGGCTCTCTCTAGTTTGAATTTCCGCCCCTAGATGTCTCTGCATGTACCAGCGATAGCCTGTGTCAGCGCTGGTTTGCAGATCGGCATTGCCGTGTTTATTTACGGACTCAGTGGAAGAGTGATCGTGCTTAAAAGTTAAAATTGAAGCACTATCCCAGAATGTAAGAAAAATTGTGGGATCAGTCACATCCCGTTCAGTGGGAATTCTTACTTTTCCAATTTTCCTGAACATGTCTAGAAACACCGATAGATGAGCCTGATAACAATTCTAATTCGGCTTTCTGAAAAGTATCGGCGGTGTGTTTAAACTACACATTTCTTTTCCGACCCAATAAAGCTACAATTATTGGCATATTAGTATCAATCAGATTTAACTCGGAATGAAAAGCTGTCGAGTCCACTCCGTCCTCGAACAGTGTGATTATCACAGAATCACATTTCAAATTATATTTAATGTTTACGGTATCCAGTGATTCACGAAAAACGTCCGCTAAGCTCAAATTATTTTCTAATGATATTGTCACATATTTTGACAGAATTTTACCAAAATATGATGCTAATCTTGGTAAAGCAAGAACCCTATCTGGCAAAGCTAATTTCTGTTGTTGCTAGTCAGCATCAGCGTATAATCTATGAATAAAATGTCCGCTTGCTCTTCCGAAAATAGTTGAACGCTATTTAATTTTAAAAGGTTTGGTTTATGACCTCAAGTTCCGAAACTACAGGGTTTTTAACATGAACCAAACTTACTTGTGTAATGTTTTGCTGTTTATGTGGAAACCTAGGGTCCCTGTTTTTGGCCTAGGCTATCATTCCGTTTTTTGAATCATTGCAACTTGAATTTTCTACGTTTACATAGCTGCATGCTGACGAATTTGTGATTGATTAAAATCCCGTCTTGATTGATTTTGTTGTTGTTGATACTGGTTCTGATTACCATAATTTTTATATTATATATAAATATTATTATTTCGGTTTGAACCATTATTTTTTGCTGGTTCTTAAACTGCCTATTACCAGAATTAAACTGAGGAGAGTCCCTATTTTCGAATCCGGAAAAATTATTTCCCCTTTTCCTCTGCCATTTCCCCTACTTTGGAAACCACCGCGACCGCCATAATTATTATTTTGTTTTGGAAAGTTTTGCCCAGCATTGTTTCTTTTCCTATTTCGATTACGAACAATTTCCAGTCGCTGTTCGGATTTAAAACAATCCCTTTTGAAATGATTTTTCCCTAAACAGCGGAAACAACTCTTATTACTTGCGGGTGCTGAATCGACTGTGCTTATTTTAGCTTCTTCCAATGAATCTTTAGTCCTTCTTAATTTAATTTGTGTTTTCTCCACTTTCTCCAATCGTTTGAGTACCGAAACGAGAGCACGGGTGACGGTACCTCACCTCCGGACAGCAATGCCAAAAATGAAGAAGAGAGACATGTCACAAACCCCAAAGCAGAATGTGGTGAGATGTTCGACTTTGTCGCAGAAAGAGCGTGCGTCAGGGAGAAAGAAACAGGAGGGTGAAATTTTTTTTTTAATAAAATTACAAACTGCGCTATTTTTTTCCTTAACCCTTTATTACCTTGTTAATACCACATCATCTTTTTTTAAGCGTTTATTCATTTAACGCTGGTAATCAGCCTCTTTGTAATCGTAATCATAATTGCAAAAACGCGGGAATAAGTACTGCAGCAAATTGCGATCGAACGAAAGAGAACTTGTGTAGCAAGGAGAAGCCACCATCGGCAACAAACGGAAAGCGTTGCCATGTGTCTGCGCAGAAGTTGTGTGCGCGAACTTGAGCTTCGCTTATCACTTCTGCGCAACACAATACTTCCGGTCAGGTTGCGCAATAATCATGACAAATGGCCGCTTCTAACGAAAAGGTTTCTTGCCTCGAGTGCGCAGAAAAGCTACTTTTTAAAAATTTAAAGGCCCATTATTTACGATGTCACGGTGGAAAGGCGGCTAAATACAAATCGGTGACAAGCCACAGTTTAGAAGAAATTTTCTAGAAAGCAAAACATTGTGATGGTGCTGCTGCTACAACGGTGTCGGAAACTGAAGTAGGCCTACGCTCTCGGAGGTGGCTGCACAAATACAATGTGACGGTGAACATACACAACAGCACAGCGATACAACTGGAATGCTGATAATGCACCAAGTACGTTGGCATCACTCGTGGAAACCATACAAAATTTGTCTACACAAATAGGCGAACTTGCTTCCTGTTCCAGCAAACCTGCCACTGCCGACTTAATCCAGGGAGCTGCCGCAAATGTTAGCTACCCCGCTAACTAAATCGGAGCTCACATCGGACGAAAAGATAGAATTATTGGTCCATGCCAGGTCAATAGAAAGACTAATCAAATGGTCAGAGACGTTTATTAGAGATGAAAGTGGTCTAACCTGCACTTGTTGTGGAAATTCACTAACATATGATTTTAACAATGGTGACACTTTTACTGACGTCAATTAGCCAGATTCGTTTAGAGCCCTGAAATACGACTTAAAGGTCATGTACTGTCACAACGTCATAATAATAATTTGCTTAAGGAAGCCATGGCCAACAAGGAAAAAGAGTTGATTGTAAAACTGGGGAAAGACAATGCACTGAATTGTGCTGAAGCAGCCTACCTAACTTACAAACTTGATTCGTCGTATTCGTCATATGAGAGTGTAATTACAGTACTTTTTAACAGTGGTGCTTCAGTCGGTATCCAAAATCATTCTAAGGAATTTGTACGAAATTATTTACCACATGTACACACCATACTTCAAAAGGAAGTAGCGTCATTTATTATAAATAACAATATTCCTTTCGGTATCATAGCTGATAGGTAACAGTGAATAGAAGAAGTAGACATGCGATAGGCATTAGGGTAGCAGTCTATGATATGGACAATGCTAACTTTTTTATTTCAGTCTACTTGGAACATAATTTTGTAAGAGATTTGACAGGGAAGGGCAATTGTGAAAGCATCCTGTCCACTTTGTACAAATTCGGATTAGATATTTCGTTTATACGAAAAAATTTACTTGGTGTAGTTGTAGAAGGCCAGTATGGTCTGTTGGACATAGGCAAGCATATGGAAGACGTTTTGGTTAGAGAAGTGCCGGTTTTTGGGATTTAATGCATAGAATTGATCTCATGAAAAAACATGCCGAAACTCCTAACGTTATAGAAACTGTTCACGCTCTTATTCATGAAAGCATGAAAGAATTTTCTAGTGGAAAAAATATGAGACATTGCTAGAGTGTTCAGAAGAATTCAGTGAGTATTTTTATAGGCCAAAAATTTTTAAAACCATGAAATTTGCTCCCTATTGCATGGAAGTTTTTCGGGCATTTTTAGGCGATTACAGAGCTCTAGTAGCTGCGTGCGAACGATTTGAAGACTTTTTCACATTAAGGGACAAACTGCTGTGTAAGTCTAATGTGTTTAATGTCTTGATTTTAGCTGACATATACTCAATAATGGCAAGTCATTTTAAAATAGTGCAAACAGTAGATCTTTTGCCATGGGAGTACCTGGATACCATGAACAATAGTAAGTATGCTCTAAAAATATGTCTTCGCTATTTGGATAGTCTTTCTAAATCAATGTCACTTCAAGAAACAACTAACCAAATTAAACTACTCCCTTCGGCGTTGTTTGAGAATCTTAAAAAAGGAGTAGAGATATTGGAATCTTCCACTTTTAAAGGCCTGCCATTACCAGACAAGCCAGTAAGTTCAAGACATCTAAGATCCACAGGCAAAAATGCAGGAAGTGACGATGTTTTTTTTTGAAAATATGACGAGAGACTTGACATCTTATGTCCTTTATGTCACTTCACTTTTAGAGAAATTTAAGTTATACACCAAGTCCAAAGACCAGAGTGTTGACTTGATCATTTCAAGAGCAGCATTTTTATGTAATATTGACTTCCTTTTATACCCAAGGTGTAATGTCTCCCTCAATCAGTCAAGTTCGGATAAAGGTTTCACAACATTAGAAGAATTTGTTGAATTTATACAGGTCTTTCCATTCGTACGTTCTTGGAGCAATTCAGATGTGCAAACTTTGTGGTTTGAATTTAAGCAATTCTATGACTGGTTATATACAATAATAGAAGAAGGCAGACAAAATGAAATATTTTACAATGTAAAAACCTTGTTTAAAATTGCTATTAGAGATATGCAACCAAAATACCCTGTAGTGATAAAGTTCATTATATGCATGATTTCCATTCCCGTGTCAGAAGCAGTATGTGAATCTTGGGGTTCTGTAATTGGTCAAGTTATGTTAAAAAGACCTATGGCCAGTGACAAAACAATACAGCAAATTGGTATCACTGACATTGGTACTACTGAATGGGCCTAATGTAGGGTATAAAACAACCCGTAAATTCCTGAAAAGTGCTTAGTCTCAATGTATGGAACATCGTACCATTCTCATTTCAAAAGCATGTTTTCTTCAGAAGTTTATAAAAAAACAGTTGTAACGAGAATAAGAGATGATTTAAATTCAAACAGCTTACCATGTTTTAAATAAATGTAATTTCATCAGAACACCAGATCCATTGACAGTTGTCTTGAATTTTATTTGGCAACAATTTTATAACAGTATAGCATCCATAAAAATGTTTTAAATAAATGTAATTTTATCAGAACACCAGGTCCATTGCCACAAATTTTTATTTAACAACAATTTTTTAATAGCATTAGAACCAAAAAAAAAAATGTTTTAAAATATCCATAGAAAGAGTTCTGTCTGTGGGGGGTTGTTAGTTCGCAGAAAAAAATCGTTAATTTAAAAGTGCGCTGTAGAAAGCTTGCCTATCTTCTGCTTTGGGGGTCACAAATCATTTGTTACAATTGTGGAGAGCCAGCCCATATGTCGAGGTTGTGCATGAATCCGACAGCGCCAAGCGACAAGCCACGTCTCCAGCTTCTACGTAAAGCACCAACAGACTTATTTATGCAAATCAAATTTATGCAAATCAAATTTAAGAAAGATGAGAGGAATGCGTTCATAGATACTGGTTCTACCTTATCGTATGTCTCACGACATTATGCGTACAAGCTTAAAGAACTTAGCTTCACAGAAGAGGAAGAGTGGGACGAAGACCCTATAACCCTCGCGGACGGACAAGCCATACGAGCCGAGTGGGCAGATAATGCTTGAATACAACTGCCACAACCGAGAAGGAACTTTGCGATTTGGAATCTTAAACACTAACAACGGACAGATTTTCTAGACCAGATTGGACTCATCACTGATCCCAAGAATATGAGAGGTTATACTTTGGCATGAATTGGAAGAAATGGGTACCTTTAAATGGATCTTATGGGGTACCAAAAGTGAAATGTTTGCCATTATGGAA
>JAHWFP010019470.1:23918-40626 GCA_023313725.1 Lithobius niger
AATGGATCTTATGGGGTACCAAAAGTGAAATGTTTGCCATTATGGAAGATGTCTTCAGGCGACACCGTTACTGAATGCAACATCATAACTGAAGAACGATTCGCGGAAATGGAAGAATTGACACGAGATTTTCCGAAACTGTTCAGCGGGAGACCAGGACGGATACATCTTGCAAAACACGAGCTCAAGCTCATCGAGAATGCAAAGCCATTTCGGGGAAAGTCAATAAAGCAAAGCCCGAAGATGAGTCGAGATGAAGAAGCACATCAACCAGTTACTTCAACATGACCTGATTGAATCGTCAACAAGTCAACAGGGGGGGCGGGGGGGGGGAAGCTCAATGAAATCATGCATGGAAACAAACGACCACCCTTTTCCCAGCATTGAAGAATGGAAAAAGCGTCTCGTTGGAAATACATAAGTGTATTTGACTTGAACAGAGGAATCTGGCAAGTGGGGCTGCTATAACAACAGCTATAGGAAAGTTTTAACCTATTATCATAAAAAATGGGCATGAAAAATGTGCCATTCTGTTTCCAAACGAGCAGGTATGCCAGGGTATGGAAGCCTTCAAAACACCGTTCAGGACGATGTGGCCGTGGGTGCCGAAACGTGGGAGCAACACCTGGAAAATGTGTATGCATTCTTAAACGCTGTTAAAAACGTAGATCTAACAGTGAATGTCTTGAAGAGTGTCAAGTGGCATGTGATACTGTGTAGTATCTTGACCATGGAGTTGGTCATGGTTTTAAAACCCCTGAGTCCTTGAAGGTTCAGGCTGTTCTAGATTTCAAGCGATCAGTTTCAAAAATTGATGTCCATTCATTTTTGGCCTTAGTAGGGTATTATCAAAGATACTTTGACTAAAATGTCGAGTACGTACCAACATACAAAGCAAGATAACCTGAACTGTTTTTACTTCATGTCCGATATTTGGCCAAGTCAAATTGATGCTGGTTATTTGTAGATTCAAAATAACTCTGCAAATAAATGCCACGAATGATTTTCTACAAACGTGAGTCTTCATTTCATTGGACTCTGGGATTAGAGTCTAGTGGCAGCGTATCGACGGAGTACGGCTGCCAGCCAGTTGTGTTTTGCCTAGGGGAGTCTGGGCAAGTTCGACTCCTTTATAAAACATTTTGTTTAGAACACTTGCATGGTGAGCAGCATCCTATATTTTCCTATATTTGGTGAAAAAATCCTGAATTTCCTATTTTCCTGGTTTTTTTTTTGGAGAATCCGTACGACGTCCGCTACACGATTGTGTCTCCGCAGTGTGATCGCATATTTTATTTTTTTCTCTTGAAAAATCAATTCTTTGCTCAGAAAATCGACCTGGAGGGCAAAATAAATGTTTTAAGCAGAAGTTGCGGCTATGTTTGGATTTATTTCTGGGTTGGTTAAATAGGCGCCAAATGAAATCGTTCATGCGTTTCGTAGGGGTCTCGATGACAGCACTGAGGTTAGCAATTTTTTTTAAGAACCTGAAATATTTATATGTACGTTAAAAACTTGAGTGTATCAATTAGCTAAGTGTCTGCTAACTGATCCAAGTAGAAATCTGTCTTAGTATTTAGCAGTTTATCGTGTGAAAAGCAAAACAACTTCCGTATATTTGCCGGTGTGACACCAGTGGGCGAATAGGCTTATTTACCGTGTTTTAAGCCTATTCGCACGCAACTCGTTACCGCATCCATCATCCAATTTTATTGTTGATTGGGTCTATCAAGGCTCCGCCGAGAAGGATCCGTTTGGATCCCGGGGGGGGGGGCCCCCCCCCCCCCCCCCAATTACTCGAAGCTGGTAGGATTTTTAGGCCTAAACATATTAGCCTAAGTGTAAAACCTGCAGATGAGAAAAAAAATGGCGGTGGGTAGTGGATGCTTAATTGAGTTTATGTGAAATTAACAGCCTGACCAAATGCAAGTACAATGTACTCCATTTTCAAAATACATTCTGCTAACACTTGACGTCAAATAAAATAAGCTTTAACTTGAACTCAATTTTCTTGCACTTTTTTCCTATATATTAGCTTCTAATTTTGGCTGGGGTGCATCCACTTGGTAGTTTTGAATAAAAGTTTACATAATTATTTCAGTGAAAACAGTGGCAAGATTACATAAAATCTCAATTCGGACTTGAACAAAATATAATTTGGACAAGAAAAGCTTGTATCTGTAGAGTCACACTTGCAGTTACATTACCGTTTGCATGTATGCTACAGAAAAACCTTACATTTGAAAATCGCCTAGACGTGGCTTAGTTTAGATATCCGTCATAAACTTGTTTACTATTACAACCCTTGTGTTGCAAGAAAAACACCACCGAGAAAGACAAATGTTTTGAAATTAAATCCCTACATTTAAGTTCAGGATAAAGCTACGTTTTTAGGAAGGGACGCGTGGAACCCTTAAATTATTAGGGCATTCTGAAACAAAATGCCAAATTATGAACCCCAATAAAACTTTGCTACAATATTACAGTTTAAAGTCTAGAATTAAATTTTGAATTAAAGGTCTAAACAGAAATAAAATCAAAGTTCCCTGACTAAGACTGGCTACTATCTGTCCGGCATGGCATTGGCGCTGCAGAGGGACATCTCGAAATCCCAACTGGCATAGTAACTTGCAGCGAATGGTGGGAGCTATGCTATCGATTGCTCGGGCTGGCTTGGTTATATACCCAGAGGGTCGGCACAAGTGAAAGGCAAAGCGAGGACGGGTGACGGAGCTTCGACTGCCTGACTGGCTGAGGGCCAGAGGAACAATAGGGCTGGGAGCCCCGGTAGCTCTCACTCACTCAAGGGGGCTGTGACGGAAAATGCGGACAGGCAAGGGTAGGGGAAGGGAATTGAAACATTGGAAACCTGCTTCCTGACTCTTTGCTTTCCGATTCTTTGAGCTGGAGAAGCCTGATCCGCAGTGGGCAGTTGAAAGGATGTGAAATTGAAAATTAAATTACATTGGGAGTTACGCCAGGTTTAACAGTTTTTAAAGTTCGTGGACTAAAATAGTTTAATAGAAGGAGTTTGCTATTGCCAGTTGAGCGTGAGGATACACATTCAAATTATTGAGTTTCCATTCTGCCTTTTTAGTAAAACTGAAAATAAATACAAGATTCACTGTTTTGGGGCACTTGCTATAATGGTAGTTAGCAAGACTGAATCAAGTTAAATTTAACGCTACTGAAATGCTTTTAATAGAGTTTAAAAGTAAGTTTGAATAATAATAGAAATGATTATTAAAAGGGGTGTGGTGATGTTTGACATTATTTTTATTCACCATCTGTGCATTACGACTGTAGACCTATTTGACCGGCAATTTAGGTCATGTGTGTGGGCATTGTTTATGTACGTGAATAAACGGTTTTGATGCATCAAATATGTACAGAGGGTCGACATTAGCGTACCCTTAAATACCCCTAATTACACCATGGGTATGTAAGCTGTGGCTTTACGCCAAACACTGAAAACGAAAAATGGTTTTTACATATTTAAAAACGAAGTCAAATAAACAGCGACAACTTCTGGTTGGAGTACCAGTGATGAAAAAAAAGTGTTCATAGTTAAATAATGAGGGCCGTTACCACAAATTCTGTTCCGGTGGGAACGAAGATGAAAGTTCAATCTTAAATTGGCGAAAACTGTCCATTTTTGTAGAAATTGACATAGGAACGCTGTGTTTAAAGGCGGTTGTTGCGGTTCAGACAAAAAGTTCATGAAGATATGATCTTCATTACGAGAAAAATGAATAAATGAAGTGAGCATCGTTTATTCAAGAGATATATTTATTTATATTGAAAGAGACATGCGCGGAAACTATTATGTGCAAAGGATTCTTATACTGTGAAAATGATAAGAATGAAGACATACATGCCGGGAATGACGTCCATGCCGAAAACGAAAATGTCACTGCTTGGAATAAAAATGTCATTTTCTGGCATGAAATCGTTCACATCGGGAATGAAGAGGTCAGCCATGGGAATGAAAACAATATCTTAAAGGTAGGGATCGACCGAATCCGGATAGTATATCCGGTCCAATACCGGATCCTAGGTATTCGGTTAGTATCCGGACTCCGGAACAAATTCTCGCCCAAACCGAATATTCGGTCACGGTTTCCGTGATGGTGTGATTTTTCACAGATAATTCGAACTCGTACGGATTTTCCCAACACAGACGTAATAAATTAATAAATATTCATAATTTACCTAATAATAAATAATTATATTGTAAATTATTGCACAAAAATGTACAAATGCACTTACGAAAATATTATACTTGCAGCACCCGGGAAACTTTGAATGAGAACATCCACTGGTTATTCTTCCATCACGGCATCGCTTACTGTACAAGTAGTTTAGAGATATTTTATTTCCACAATATTCACGATCGTTGAGAGTAATATGTTTTCAGCCGACATCGCGTCGCCTAGCCGGCTGTCCGCAAAGGGACGTGCATGTGGGAGATTCAATGGCTGTGACCATAACTCGCTTTGCATGACGTCACTTGCTACTGGGCCCCGCGATCAGTGATCACGTACCACGTGCCACAAACAAACCAATTGCAGCTTGCGATACTGATCAAAACCGAAGTTGAAATAGAGCAGTTTATTCGCGGAATAAAGGCAATTACATAAAAGATACTGACATCGTTCAAAGCAGGCAATGAAACGGGGAATCCCATTTCTTTTAATTTGTCTTTACTTCTTGTTGACTCCAGCCACTTCAGCTTCCTGTTAGGTAGCTGACG
The DNA here is from genome assembly GCA_023313725.1 of Lithobius niger. NCBI lineage: Eukaryota > Metazoa > Arthropoda > Chilopoda > Lithobiomorpha > Lithobiidae > Lithobius > Lithobius niger. Next base: position 28,672 of record JAHWFP010019470.1, read on the forward strand.
CTTTGAGCTGACGCGACTTTTGATCGATAGATCCTCGTACTCGTAGCGAAAGGCATGGCACCTAACGAGAAGAAAGTTGCGTATGGAAACATTTTAAAGTGAATACGACAGACGAAACCAAAGCAGGTATGCAGTATTTACAAAACTAATATTTCTCGTGGTGGCAAAGATTCAAGTAGGAATCCGTCAGCGTTACGGAAACATCTCACCTTAAAACACTCAGATGTCAGCACCGCAAGCAGCTGCAGCAGCATCACAAAGAAATAGCAGTCTTGTTCAACAAACCCCAGGTGAGTGTGTAGAAAAAAGAACTCGGTACGATTTTTCTCACCCACGTGCCCAGGCATTAACGGCGGCTATCGCGTGCATAATATGTGAAGTTCTTCAGCTGTTAGCGTGGTAACCGATGATGGTTTTGTCCATGTCATGTATGTTGCCGAACCGAGGTATAAAGTACCCAGTGATAAATATTTTTAGGAGGTACGAAAAAGCTTGCAAGAAATTTAGCCATTTTTTCTCATTACGTTCAGAAGATTTTGTGCTTGTAAACTCGTGCCTGCAAGCACAACCATTCAACTATAGCCATATAACGATAAAAATTACACAAACGTTTTCTCAAATTGTGCAAAAATGGGAGGCAGGCTATAAAGCACATGCTGTGCTACGTGACAACTGCAGAAATATAAATGCTGCATTTCGAGACAGTGACTGTGAGCATGCCCGTTGCATGATTCACACATTTGCAGTTGGTAATCGAAGATGCACTAGCCAATTTACTAGCAAATTCCTGTAAATTAGTAGGCACTTTCAAACATTACAAACGTTGCTACACGAACTCATCATGAACAGCAAAAACAACTCCAAATGCCAGAACATTCACTTGTACAAAACGTTCCGACAAGGTGGGACTCTTCTTAAAGCATGCTGGAACATTTACACGAACAAAAACGTGCAGTGAATGTAGCCTTGGAATTGGGTGAAGTCGACAAACTTTTGAATCACCAGTGAAAATTTACTGAGAGTGTCATTTACGTATTGGATTCTTTCAAAGAAATAACCAAGATTGGAACACGCGGTTATTTTACAATTGGACTTGTTCTTCCATTGGTAAAATCTCTGTTGGAAGATGTACAGCCCTCTGACAAGCGCAGCCTCGCCCAAGGGACACAGAATGGAATTCCCTGTACGCAATTATCAACTCTACTAGATCCAAGGTTTACAGGAACTCTTTAATGAGGAAGATAAAAATGCTGCCATTTTACTTTTATCTGAAAAAGTGAAAACTTATTGAAGAGGAGGAGGCAAGGTATGAAGACGTGAATAATGAAAATGAACCATCCACCAAACGTTTACGCACACAAATACCCGACCAGTCACAAAATGAACCTGAACAACAGACCGCAAGTGAAGTGGAAGCAGAAACTCGTGCCAAAGGCTTGGTTCAAGAATACCTAGCATTGTCAACCACTGCATTTACAGAAGTGAATAAAGACTGCTTTGATTTTTTGGCAAACTATCAAAAACAGTATCTTCATACAACACCCTTTCTTAAAGTTGCGCGCAAGTATTTAAGTGCACCAGCATCTTCAGAAAAGCTATTTAGCGCAGTTGGCGACATTAATTTGCTCCCTACATCGGTGTCGCTTGAAGGCAGACTTGCTTTTATTTTTATCTAAAAATGTTAAACTTGTTCGTTAATTCACAATTGAAATTGTAGTTCATTTTTGGAGCTTGATTTACTTAATCAAGCTCCTATACGCTAGCAAGCCAGGTCGGCATGGTATGAATCCTCCTCATCACCGAAGATGGCTTTTCTAAATAAAATGGGCTACGCATGCGCCGACGTCATGTATTTGTGATCTCTGAAATCAACACGGCTTTCGTTGTCGATCCGACGCAACTCTGGACCACGAATCGACGAAACTCTGGACCACCTGGACTAACAAACTTGTGAATACTTATTATGAAACGTAAGTGGGACTGCTCTGAACGCAAAAATTGTATTCGAGTGTATTATGCTACAATTGGAAATGTTGAATTTACTTTAGGCTCGCTAGATAGCTACTAGAAGAAACGATTGCGGTCCTATGTGCAAGGCCAGCTGAGATAGTAGCTGCTTCCTGATCAACTCTTATCCCAGCCGGCGTTGCCTATGCACGACCTCCCGGAGTAGACCCGTCCGTCGGCATGCCACGCCGCCGATGATTTCCCAATATTCCGCACGCCGTTTCTACTGATGAAATATAATTTTGGCACGCCGCCAAAACAAACAATAAAATATTATTTCAACAAAGGAAGAGAAAATTCAGGTATATTTCTACATACTTTTTGGGAAAGCCGCCGACGTCTTTGCCTAAAATTATTGAAAATCGCCTATCTTCACCAAAAATCGGCGCGCCTATCGTGTAGCTAATGTGAAGTCTTAATTTAGTTATATCAGTCAATAGGGTTGCATATAACCTGCATTGTAGTTATTTGTATTTTTTTTACATTTTTTTGTCTTGTTTCTTTTCGTGATTATTTCTTTCTTTAAATGTTGCCATGTTTTCCATTAGATTTCTGTCCTATCCTGATTCTGAGGAGTGCTACGTAGAAAAGTTGGACTTAGGAAAATGTTGGATCGTCAGTTTTCGCTGGCGGGCTTGTTCTTGTTTGTGGTTGTTTTTTTTTTCGTCTCGCCAGTAAAACTAGGGTGCCGGTAATAGAAACTGCATACTGTTATTTAAACCAAAAAAAATAGAGCATAAATAAGTCTAAACTAAACACCCCTCCCCCCCCAACACAAAAAAACCTCACAATTCCCCCTTTGGGGGCGCCGGGGGGGGGGGGGATCCACCATCACTGCAGTCCATTGAACATTATTCGTGCCTTGGCTTGCAAATTTTCACAACAATAAATGCGATCACATTTACCGTACAAAATCAAGCTCCATAGATCACAGTTGTGTTCTTAAGTTAAGGTTTCAAAAGTGTTGCTGTGCCTAATAAATTAGTCATAGGCCTAGACCTTTTCGGCCAGTAAATCCGTAATTTAACCCACCACAAATTGCAACATAAGGTTTCATGGTTGTTCCTAACTGGAAATACGTGCTGAATTCGAAAAAAAAATGTTATCCACGCTATCTGCTGCCGTTTTCCTGGAAAAAATAGGCCTAGTTTGCATATAATACGAAAAACGGAAATACGAAAGAAATTTTAGTGTACCTTGCATTGTGAGGGCATTTTTTTGAACCTACTCAAAAGGATGTGCACTTCAAAATTCTGAAGGGTTCCACGCTGAAAACCTGGAGCATTAAAGATGGCGATCAAAATGGCACCCAAAATTTTAACTCAATTTCGCCATTTTGGCCTATTACACAAGAACCGTTAGTGTAGTTGATTACAATAATGTAATCTACAATGTAGGTGCCACACCTTTTTTTCCAATATATCACGGTTATCGAGAAAAACGGTCATGTTGGGCCATTTTGGCTTATTTAATGCTTATAGATATCTTAATTTGTGAATACAACTGAAGCTTTCAATTGCTGTTGCGTCCTTGATAATTCGGATGGATGACTCCAATTTAATTCACTCGAAAGGTGAGAATGTCTTCTTTGAATCAAGGGCAATGAAAAGGGTCTACTACTATTAGGGACTGAGCCACGCCCGTTTTACTTGGGGTTGGTATCACAGTTGGCATTAAATTTTTTGCACATATTGAACTACCAACAGGACTTTGACGTTTCTAATTTTAGATGAATGACTCCAATTAGGTACTTTCGAAGGGTGGACATGTCTTATTTGAATGCAGGGCAATTAAAAGGTCTATCACTATTAGGGAACAATCCACGCACGTTTTACTAAGGGCTGGTATAACAGTTACCGTTCAATTTTTCCCTCATTTCCAACTTTCAACTGCTCTTGTGATGTTTCTAATTTAGATGAATGACGGTAATTCGGTTCATTTGAATGGTTGGAATGTCTTCTTTGAATCAAGGGCAATGAAAAGGGTCTACCATTTTAGGGACCAAGCCACACCAATATTACTAGGGGCTAGCTGGCATCACAGTTACCATTCATTTTTTCGCTCATTTTCAACTTTTACCTGCGCTGGTGACATTTCTAATTTAGATGAATGAATCCAATTAGGTTAATTTGAAAGTCGGTAATGTCTTATTTGAATTAAGGCCAATGGAAAGGGTCTACCTCTATTAGGGACCGTGCCACGCCCGGGAAGCCATCCATTCAGCAGTCAGAGACGAAGGTATCGACGGGGCATACTAAACTCTTATCAAGACCATTTGGGACAAGAAGGGTGACAAAATTTTCTCCAGCTTCCATCGTATTTACCAGATGACGGACATCTACCTCTAGCTCAACTATTTGAACGCTTTTGTCGACTGACTTTATCGACTTATGAACTCGACCCTCTGTACTACATCTCCACTCCCAGGCTCAGTTGTACAGCTGCGCTTAAGTCAACGAAGGTAAAGTTGGCGTTGTTTACCCACGTTAGCAAGCACTGTTTCATTTCTTCCGGAATATGGTTTGTCTACATCGGGTAGCGCAATGCCGTCGCCAACAAGTACATCCCCGAGACTTACGACTCGTCCAAGCCCTCTTCTTTCATCATGTCATGGGATACAAACAATCAGTACGGGTTATCAATGTGTTACACACTTCCCTATGATGGTTTCTGTTGGCTTTCCAAGAGCGAAATCAAGTGGTTCGGCGTGAGCATGATGCAGAGAGGGGATATCTTAGAAATCGACTTGGCCTACCCGTCCCACCTTCACGACTCGCACAACGATTACCCGTCTCCCTATACAAATCAAATGGGGACGAAACTCAATCAACTCGGGAAGCCCGGAGTCAAGCTTGTGTCACCTTGTACGATAAAAAGAGTTACGTAGTACACTATCGAAATCTCAAATTTTACATCCAACACGGAATGGTTCTGCTTCACATTCGAAGGATCTTGAGTTTCCATCAGCTACCCTGGTTGGAACCCTACATCTTGGCCAACACCGTGAAAAGACAGGTAACCTCTGACCCCCTCGAGAAGGACCTGTACAAGCTAATGAATAATTCAGTTTTTGGTAAGACGATTGAAAACAAATCGAAGCGTATCTGCATCAACTCGCGACCTCGAACAAGAAACCCATCAAGTATAGCTCCACACCCCGAGCAAAAGCGTTCGAAATTCTAAGACAAGACCTGATGTGTATCCGTTTGAAACTGTTATCCATCATCTGCGACCTTCCATTTTACTCTGGATTTGCCATCTTGGAACTCAGCAATCTCGCCATATTTGAGTTCCCCTACAATTATGTGAAACCGAAGTATGGGGAGAAGACGCAGTTACTACTCACTGACACTGATAGTCTGACCTACGTAATTGAAACCCAGGACCTGTACGAGGATATGGCAGAATAGTTGGACAGGTTCGACACCAGCAACTATCCCAAAGACAACGTTCTCTTTAAAGAAAAGTACAAACAAGTACATGGGAAAGTAAACGACGAACAAGGAGGTGACACCATCAGACAATTTATCGGGCTGAGATAAAAAATGTATTCCTACGCCACTGCTAGTCACTCGAAACGTACGGCGAAGGGTATAAGCAGCCTTGCGTCAGGAGCCTTACTTCATCTGAGGCAAACTAATGCTTTATAGATGAACCAACTCAATTTTGAACCTTACTACTTAAGGAAATGTAGTTACGGAATGGGGTGAACCTGGAGATGCGAACCAAAAATTCTCTTAATTAAGGACATTATTTCCCAGGGGCTTTTTTTCCTAGGGGCGTTTTTTTCCTGGGGGCATTTTTTCCGGAGGCGTTTTTTCCTAGAACCGAAAAGAACAGTGTAAGCTGAGAATGCTAAATCCAAACCTGCCAACATTGGGAGATGTACAAAGTATTCAAAATGAATTGGATCAAAACATGGTCATTAAAAGAATTCCTGGATTATTTCTGGGGATAAAATGTCCTTTAACGCTGATCTTTCTGATGAAACTTCAGCTTGAACGTTTCTATTGTTGTTTTGAGTGAAAGCCATCCATCCTAGACGACCAGGATGTCTTCTACGGTACGGAATGGAACAGCACTCAACTAAAAGGAAAAACGAATTCGTACAAAACTCACATTAGTTCTGTTACAGTGCAAGGAAACGTACGAAGCACTGAAAACTCGATTTGGTGACTTGGAAGAAATTAAGTGCTGCAAGAAATGGTTTTATTTCAGTGGAGGGTGTAAAAAACAGTAAAAATAGTTTTTAACGGAGACATTTAGTTTATTCTCCTTACAATGAATGAAATTTGTTCTCCTTCAAGTACGAACAACCCATGTTGGTTGTGCACCTTTAGTAAGGTCCTGAAGTGGGGCAGCACTTTCATAAGCAAATGCAGAACAGAATTCATGCGCATATTACTAATAACAGTTTGATTACTGTGCTCTTCTGAATTCTGTTAATCAGGTAACCATTTTAAAATTTAGCACCATGACATCATACTGTACGTACCTCACCTGAAGCCTAGGATTGTAGCCAACTTAATAAACACTCTTGTTAAAAAGTGCCAAGAACTAAAGGGAAAGTAGCAGCTACTTGCACTAACCAAAGTAGATGATTTATAGGCTGCAATTTTAATTTTTACGAAGGGTCAGACAGATGAACACATTTGTCTGGCCATGATGCAGCGTAGCTAAAAAAAATTTGCTGAACTATCGCTGGAATTGCTACATCTACTAACGGTCAATAAAACTAACGTTACAGGAAGACTATGACACCAATTTGTTTGAACTGAAGCAACACGAAACTGACACTAACAAACTGGACCATGCATGACAAGAATGTGTTCGTCAAGATTACGACAAACTGCAAATTACTCCTTACATGCACCTCCTAGTCGCCCTTATTGTACCCCAAGATAAAAACTCATTGTTCATTTGGGGCCTATGCTAAGGAATTTGGATGCAAGTAGTCCTGGGTCCTCACCAGAATAACCAGACCAGTTAGGGCTAATGTAGGTTTATTCCAATCCACGCGGGCAGCAGTGGTTCATTATGTGCTTAGGAGGCTTCCACCACCCTTGCAGTGTAGAGGAGAGGAGTGTTGCTGGGTTGGAGCCCAGAGGTGAACTGATCAGCTGAGACCAAGAGTGTCGGTTAAGAGGAGGCTTGCAGTACCAATAAGCAACTTCAGATGTCCGCACAGCACTTCACCCTCTCACCCACACTACCAGGGCTCCACCTACATACAGGTGTAATGTGCAACCATAACATGTGGATATGTACCATACATAGCTCTGCCCAATTACATAATCAAGGTGCACTATAGCATCTCAGGGTGTGACTAACATCATACGGTTTCTCTACAGGAGCTAAGGGAGCACTAAGCTCAATATCACTTAATTATACGTTTTAATTATAACACTGAACAAGAAAAACAACAAGAATAAGTGTAACAGTATTCTGTAAAATTGACCTTGTATAGGATTTAAATGTACAAGTTGCTATTGCTGAGTGTGCAAAAACTTTAAAAGCAATCCCTTCAACAGGTTTAGAATCCACAGATCTTTATGCATTGTGGCCTACAATACATATTCAGAAAACATCTGGGCCAAGTTGTATTGTCCGAAGACTTCTTTCCCATATTAAAATCTGTAACCTAATACGAAAAATGGATTCGTTTAGTGTCAAGTTAGAAAGCAATATTAGCGGCTTTCAATAAACTCTCTTCAATTGCTATAATTAGCCATTTAATGAGAATTCTTTATAACTAAGTTTTAACCCACAGAAAACTATAGGAAAACATTTCCAGACAACTTGCTTCAATTAAATAAATCATAAAAGTTTTGGTTTTTGTAGTAGCGATTTTGTGATACCATAAATCTTTCCTTAATGCACAGAAAACATAACAATGATAGTCTAGGCTAGGTGAGACACATTCTACCAATCAAACAGCTTACAACAATTGAGGAGTTCTATGGAAAAAGGTCTTAAATGCACTCAGGCCCTTCTTCGTAAGAATGCATTTTCCGATAGCCCAAAGCCTATTCTACTCAAAAAGGGTCTAAGTTTAATTTTTAAAACAGCCGTTAGATGGCAGCAGCTGATTTAGTCGCGCCGCATTTTCAGAAAAGAGAGGCTTTCTCAATCGCCAAACAACATGGCTGCCACCAGGAGCTCCCGCTGTTTAGATATCGAGTTTGATAGTGATTCTACGCTTTTATCACCAAGTACAGACGAGGAAGACATGAAAGTTGAACGGAAAAAAGGAAAGGTGTTAGACACAAATCAATATCTGGATTATGGGAAAAAAAAATAGTGCAAAACGACGTAGAAACAAGGTGAGATTCGCGCTCGTGTTGAAGCTTGTGTTTTGAACGAATGGCCGAACTTCGCATAGAAATACAGAACGGACGTTTTATACTTGTACTGCTCTGTTATATTTTTCAGGGACATAGCTATAAAGGACAAAATGGTGTTATCCATGAGGGCAAACGATTTAAAGTAACAGAAATGTGTTGCAGAAAGGAGTGTTGCAAGAAGATTTCCGCACAGAATCAATAAAAGCAGTTTGATTATTTTTGGGCAATCGGTGATTACAGCAAGCAAAGTCATTTTCTTTCCGGGATGATGGCCTGCAGAATACCAAACAAAATGAAAGCTAGTTCGAAAACCCACAATAGGACTTTAACCTGGCAGTACTTTTTGTGTGTTGATGGCAACAAAACTGATGTTTGCAAAGTTTTTCTTAAAGATGTACTTCAGATCTATGATAAAAGGATGAAAACTGTACGACATAAGCTTAGATCATTTGTCAGATAACCATGGAAAACATAAAAATAGACCAAGAAAAATCACTGATGTTGTTTGGATCCTGTTTTATATAATGTGTGAGCAAATCCCATCTAAGAATTCTCACTACAGCAGAGATAAAACTGAAAAGTATTTTCTAAATCCCGAATTAAAAGTAACAACTCTATTTACTACATTTAAAGATTATTACATTTCAGTAACTGGTAACGAACTTGCAATGTCTTACAAAACATTTGCTGCTCACTTTCAAAAGTATTTCAAATACGGATTTCGACAGCCACGAAGCGATGTGTTTAACTTGTGCTTTTCAGTGGAACAACAGGATGCGTATGTTGAAAAAAAAGCGGACACAAACGGTATATTGCTAAATGGAAGAAATACCAACAAATAAAGAAAGAATATATCGATAATGCGTCAGAAAATGAGTTGGGGGGGGGGAGGTTGAGGCTTAATGGCGCGTCGACAACTTGGTCATTAGCGCCAACCTCAGTCACAGTGCAGTGGTCCGGGTTGCCACTGCACCACACATTACAGAGATGTTGGTATCGGAATTTGATTACTGACAAAACCTTCCGTTGCCAAAGTTATCGGTTTCGGGTTTACTTAGTTAAAATCCACCAAGCAAACTCAAATTGTCTAGAATGGCAAACAAAATACACTTGACACCCAAAGCTCTTAACTCTAATAGAAATCAAGACATGACAAGAAATGGATTACTGTACTTGTTTAATTCTGTTAAGTTTTATTCCAACTAGGCTTATTTAGCCTTATACTTTTAAAGCGATTATTGAAATATATTCGAGCAAAACATTATTGCATTACTTCAGGTGCTTGTAAATAAAATGATACAGAGCGGAATGGAAAGAGAAGATCGTATTCATGGACTCTGACTAATAATAGATTTTAGCCTAAGCTAATTCCTTCAAGAGTGCTAATATCCGTATTACTGTCTTCCTATTATCTAATTAAAATATCAACTCAAAGATTAAACAATTTGTATCGTGAACGATACAGATTATACGTTATGCTTATCCAGCGACTTGAGGCTGTGTTGCCTGGCAACCGGCTCCCAGTCTACCCGAGTCAAAGGCCTGACTCGGCTCGCTCTCAGGACGGACAAGATGAGAAACTGGACTCGAAACGACAACTCCACCAACGACTCAAGACATGCTATTTTTCACTGTTTTAAAGGCTGTTTTGAAATACTTAGAACTGAAGCTGTTCTAAGAGAGGTTAGCTTGAAATAATTAATTTTAACAATAGCATAGCTTGAAACCAGTGCTCTTTGCTGTACTGTGAATAGCCAGGATGTCCACCTGCTCTACTGAGAAGTGCGGATGTAAACGTTGCGCCAGCCTTTCTTTGAATAGTTGGGGTGCGTGGCTTAGCCACTTTGCGGATATAAATCTCAACCTGTCATGTTGTGGTTGTGCTCTCTTTGTCGGCCCTGTTGGTCTTTTAAGGCAATGCTTAAAAAAAAAAATAACTTTGCTTGTTATTTCTTTTCTATCAATAATAAATATTTGTAGATCATGCGCTTTTATTTTCATTAATAATAAATGAGCAGTGTCAAGTTATTCAGGATATTATGCTTAGATTAATATGCAAGTATTGATTATTCTTAATTAATCTAAGTAAAGTAATTTGCATAATTACATCTAATTAATCCCGTAACAATATCCTTGACAAAACGGTAAGCTGGTTGGCTCTTAATGAGACTACAGCTTATGCCTAGGATAATCAGTATTCTTGATTACTTTGTTATCATTAATAGGCCTGTCAGCATAATCGGATTACCTCCGATACGTCATAACGATTTTTCTCCCCGAGGCTTCCTCGAGGGTGAGTGTAGGGAAAACTTCCTAATTGGCCAAGGATGAAGAAAACCTAGCACTAATGACATATAAGTTGAAAACCAACCATGCTGAAATTTTGAACACATGTAGAAAAAAAATTTCCTTTGAATGAGCCGTTATCTATGTAGATATTCTGACCAGGCATCAATAGAGCTTTGTGTAAAAAAAATTAGCTTATGATGAAAGAAAAGTTCATGTTTAGAAAGAATATCACAATTAACGTTTTTCTTGATTTCTTTCCCATCTTCAATTTCTGGTTTCATTTTCCTGGACTCGTTTCTTTCTTCGTTTTCTTTGTTATCTCCCTTATTTTTCGTAACATCTAATTTCTTCATGCCCTCTGTCTTGTTACATGACAGCAGTATTTTTCCATGACAACCATCTACTTCGTGACAGCCATCCTTTTCATGACCGCCCTCTTTTCATGACAGCCATCTACTTCATGACAGCCGTCTTTTTCATGACCGCTCTCTTTTCCCTCTATGCTTCACAAGGGTGATGCCATCCCTGCATCTATTAACAAAGTAAAAATCTCGAACATCATTATTATAATACTTCCCTAATTTTCTTCCATGTTCCTGATTTTTCACTTTCGTCCTCTTTTCTATGTCATCTGTTCGTTTTTCCATCCTCCCTTGACAAGGAAATGTCCCCCTGTGTCTATTAACAGAGTAACTCGGAAACAACATTGTTACAATACTTCCCTAGTTCTCCTGTATTCCTGATTTTCCATTTCCGTCCATCTTTTCTGTTTCATCTGGATGTCATCTGTGTCATCTTTTAGGTTTCTTTTCCTCTCCATCCTTGACAAGGAATGTCCTCCTTTTTGTCTATTAACAGAGTAAAATTCGGAAAACCATAGCATTGTATAACTTATCTCACCCATACAATTTTGAGGTATGGGAGTCATCTCACCCATATCGATCTTAAAGTATGAGAATAATTTCACCCATACTAACTTCACTGTATCAGAATAATCTCATCCATACAAACTACACTGTATGAGAATGATCTCACCCATACAAACTCCACTGTATGAGAATAATCTCATCCATACAAACTTCACTGTATGAGAATGATCTCATCCATACACTTTACTGTTTACCACATATACACAAATCTAGCAACATTTTTGGGATCCTAAAAAAAAATATACGTGTATATAAATCTTTTATAGTGAACACTTTAACAGGACTCGTAATTCTAAAATACCAGAATACGAGTGCCAATTTAACGGCTTTCCTACAAACCACCAGCTGGATTTTTTCTTTTCCTTTATTTTTCGTAATTTTCTGTT
>JAHWFP010019471.1:3885-50663 GCA_023313725.1 Lithobius niger
GGGGAGGGATTGCAAAGGTTGTGACAAAGTGTGACGGGGAAAGGGGTAAAAAAAGGCAAAATTTCGTGACTGTCATTTCTGTGTGATATATAAATACACTACTCATCGCGCCCTTAACGAGAGTCTCTTATTGCGAGAGATCATAACTCACAAGTTAAGTGCATCCGGGCTGATAATGTGCCTTTACGGAATCTCAACACTGTCTTGATTAGCAGCCTTATGTCATGATCTTGACTCACGTCGATTTGCTGAGACTTGGAGGTTTCACACGCTACTAGCAGAAGCCATGGTGTCAGGGGACAAGAGGGATTTACGTTGATTTGTCGAGTCTTAGAGGTTTGATGCGTTCCTAGTCGAAGCCGTTGATTTGTCGCAACTTACAGGTTTGATGCGATCCTAGTCGAAGCCGTAGTGCCAGAAGACGAGAGTTGACTCACGTTGATTTGTCGAGTCTTAGAGGTTTGATGCGTTCCTAGTCTAAGCCGTTGATTTGTCGCAACTTACAGGTTTGATGCGATCCTAGTCGAAGCCGTAGTGCCAGAAGACGAGAGTTGACTCACGTTGATTTGTCGAGAATTCGAGGTTTGATTTTCTCCTAGTCGAAGCCATAGTGCCAGAAGACGAGAGGAAATCGCATCGATTTGTCAAGACTTGGAAGTTGGATGCGCTCTTAGCCAACGCCGTAGTACCAGAAGGCAAGAGGGAACGTTTTGCTAGGCAACTCCAGTCGGAAATTCCTAGGATCTTTTACATGCTACAACGGGCAAGTGCCCAAGCCATTACAGGACCATTATCTACCCAAAATGTCTGGGGTGGATTGAACCCGGTACCTCTGGCGCATGAGATAGCTGTGCTTACCATCAGGCCACCTTGCCACATAATTTGTCGAGACTAACCAAGACTTATCTGCAAGGTCTACATTGCTCTCTTCGAATGACGTAAGTAATCATTTCGACGTAATGGTTTTGATCCCCAGTTTAGCTCGTGTTTTGAGCGTCCAAGCGAATCTCCACGTCAGATTGCAGAATATTTGCATGCGTGAGTATAGTTTCGGTTTTCTGGTCCTTAAATATTTGTAATTTTTTTTTCAGTGATTTGTTAGAAAATCAGCAATGCCGGGCCGTTCAGCACTTGTGCTTCGCATCTTTAGCATTGATGTTCCTCAACGTCGTTCTGTTCGATTGCTTTAATGCGGACAAGTAAGAATAAATGTTATAGTGTGTTTCACAAGATTTCTAAATAAGAATTGGGTGGATGATTAGTCTAGCAAATGAAAGGAGCTATCTCTGATGGCACTACTTGAAATTCGTTCGTAAATTCGACCAGAGATGGCGTCACTCGTTTTCGGAACTTTTTTTTTTCATATTACTTCTTTACACCAGCGCAAAGTGATAAAATCGTTTTCCCCACAAGCACGAAAGTAATGGCAAGCTACTACGGAGCTGATTTTTAAATTCATATTTTGTACTGGAGCTGGTCTCGAAACAGAGGGTGAAATTTGTACGCATTTAAATTGTAGTTTAACGCCATCTAGTAGTGAAGATGTTCTACACTCAAAGGGTTTGCAAGGTCAGTTGAGATTGGACCGAAGGGACACCGCTTCCGTCTCAGCTGGCCTTGGAGGTTTGCAATTCCCTTTCGGAAATCAATTAAGTGGGTAGGGGAAAGGAAAGAAGTGTAACTCAAATTTATTGCGAGAAATGCTAGTGAACAGACCTAAATCGTTGCAAATAACAACAATGTAGGCTAGGCCGGAAATAAGCTACCAAGCAAAAAAACCACACTAAAAACAACGGTGTAAGGATCTGCCGACCTACGAGCAAACCTGGAATTCTGGACCCGCCGTAGGGAGGGTGAGTAGTCTCTCCCTTGTGGTGAAGCCGACCACCTGGGCGAGGGAAAGCGAATGCTGTGCCCTGTTAAACGTGGTTTGGCTCTTCACATCAACGCAGAGGCTTCCTGTTACCCCTAATGTATGTTTAAAATTGGAATCTCCCGTTCGCTCGCAGGCCGACAGACCTCTACAATACCCCACCTTTATGCACCAACATTTCATTCGAGGGATGCCAACCATAAAGGCCTTGTTCGCTAGAGTTCAAATCCATAACACGTTATTCGAATGAAAGTAAGTGCACACAGGTGGTTTATTAACAACGTTGTTTCTAGTGTGAGATATTAGCTGACTTATTTACGAAATTGCAGGGGCGGACTGGCAATAGTCGAGCCCTCTGCGATTAACGTTTGGCTCCCTAGGGATGGAGTAGTACGGTAGTGGGGTGGGGGATGGCTATTTTCCATCAGGGTTTATGCGGGGGGATAGTGGTAGCCTTCGGGAGTCAGGAGGAACTGACGATTTGTTTTATTTGGACAGGTAAATGAGGAGATTTTTTTTTTAATTCCGTTAAGAATGTATCTTAACCTTCCCCTCCATGACGTACGCCTAAGCTAGCAAGGTTCGTACGAGACCTGGAATACCTGAAAAAATCAGGGAAAAGGAAAATTGGTGAAAAAAGTCAGGGAAAAGCCAAACTAAGCAGAAAGTCAGGGAACATTTTGAGTATGGAAGCCTTACAGTCATTACAAATATTATATACTGAATAGTTGATGCAGGTGCTATATTAAGTTTAAGTACGTAGTTGAAACATGATGCCAAAGGTCAGGGAAATGTTCAAAATCTGGTCAGGGAAAACCTGGAAAAGTCAGGGAAATTCAAATCAAAAGTTTTGTAAGAAGAAAAAAATATAACTAAATCCTGGGACGAAAAGCGAACTTCATGAGGGTTTTCTGGGAACGGCTTGGTCTACGGGGCAAGGGAATGCGAGATCGGATCGCGTCATATTATAATTTGACCTAAAAGGACCCCTAAAAGGACCAAGACTAAAAGGACCCCTCGGTCGTAAGTTTGGAGAGGAAGCGATTAACAAATGACTAAAGAAAGTACCAATATTGTAGTAACTTTTTTGATTCTTAGTTAAGCTTGCCAAACATTTTACACTAGTACGTATATCTATTTTATAAACTTTCAGTCCTCGAGCACGGAACACTGTACCGTTTACATCATGCGACAAGTGAAAAGAGGTCTTTATTGCTTAATCAGTGATGCGCAATTATTAAGCATGGTGGATAAGACATGGCGGCGGTCTTTTAACACGAGTGTCAGAATAGTGGCAAATTTTGGTGAGAAAAATATTTATGCAATGTTTCATTGTTGATCCCAAATATGCTGACTTGCCTTGCGTAAAGAATTTCTACTGTTAATTCGGATAGACCTATGTAAGGCTGAATTAAAAAAAAATCGGTTAATTTGTTTTCCTCTTTACAGTTGTCTTCAGTTTGACCTTATGACTTATGCGTTTGGTCATATCCATCTGACAGTCCTTACATGGCTGGGCATGCATTTCGCTACCTTGGCTGTCATATACTTTGGATTTCGTCAATGGGTCACGCAGAAGAACTCCAAAAGTAAGTAATTTTTCTCACATTGTAAAAGTGATAAAACGTAGTAAGAAGTAATAAAATGTGTTTTTTAGTGGGTTCGTGATAATTCGGTCCCAAATACGCGGTCCCGCACAGTTCGGTCCCGAAAAAGTGGTCCCGGACAATTCGGTCACAATAACGCTGTCCCGGACAATTCGGTCGCAACGATGCGGTCCCGGGCAATTCAGTCCCAAAACCGCGGTAATCAAGTGATTTCTTCTTTATTTACTACTTACATTATTTGTAGTGTGGAGGCCAAGAAGCAACGTTGCTTTCCCTCCTTGTATGTATGTTTGTGAACTCTAGGTCACCAATGAGAAAAATTGAACAGCTACTCAGCCCGGCTGGAGCCTGTACCCGCCCTGATAGCGCCGTGGATAGAGCGCCCGCCTAGTAAACGGGAAGTCCTGGGTTCGAGTCCCGGTCGGGGCAGTTGTCTTTTCTTTCTTTCTCAGATTAGAGTATCGTGTATATGTAAAGACAAGGCCAGTCTTTAATGCAGACTACTTGCTTCGTTTACCCTTTTTCTTGTGGTTTCTTTTTTAAAAAGAAGATAGAGTTTCTCTGCCCGAATTTTACCTGGCAGGTGGATAGTTTCCTTGAGGAAGGTTTTTCTTTTTTCTTCTTTGACAAAATAAAAATTACTCATTTGAAAACGTTAATTCAGTATTTCTACAACCTTAGACCACATACGAAGGTTATGTAGACCCTGTAGACACTTAATTTATACCCGCTTACTAGTGTTAACTATACCGTAAGTTATACCTGCCAAGGGTTCGATATACCTTTTACCTCATTTTCGCTGCTTGGATGGGATTCGAACTTACAAGGTTTATATTAGTAGGCTGACACCATAACCCGGTCGGGCTATACTTACTTGATGAAAGCACCAGTTTTAAAACAACATATAATATAATAATATGACGTAATATTTCGTTTGTTACTGATTGATACAGGGCATCGACAATACCCTTCATCCTGCCGAAAGGTCGCCCTTTTTCTTTGCAACCATGCGAAGAATGAATGTTCTCGGCCGTATCATTGATTTTATTTTATTTTGATTTTATTGAGCCTATAGATTCTGACAATCACTGCTACCGTGCAAAAAGAAATTGTTGCTTGGCATCGACAGCAATGCAATCTCGTTACTTCCTCCTCTTTCAATTCCTAATCTATTCCATTTTACTGCTTTTATTATGTATATATACACGGTAGCCCAAATGTCCGACGTCCGCAGTGTATAGAGCAGTGACACGACGTAGTATAATTGTATATAACTCTATGCTGGAGCCTTAATGGGTTAGCTGCAAGGGGCACTGCAGAGAGAAACAGAAGGGCGTCATACTGAAGCCGATGCTGTGAAGAGTGATTTCTTAGACCTAAAACGCGCGATTTTTGTTGTTGGAGAAAACAACGTTATTTTAAGCCTAAGAAATTCGCTCTTCCGTTGTTTTTTCTCTCCATTTTTATGTAGTGCACCTTGTAGTTATGCCCTCCAAAACCCATACTGGTGCCAATATGGCGGCAAATATTGCACGTATGGTAAGGGAACGCATTTAAACCGATGAACATTAGTAGTGACACTTCAGGAACGAATAAACTGTTTTAACATTCAATGACGTTCATAGCTTTCTTCCGAGGTCAATGCCTTACTAATTTCTCAAGTAAGCATCCTAGATTAGTGGTGTAATTTGGAAGATTTTGGTGCGTAACAGGACGAAGCAACCCAAAATGCAGAATGAAAAACTGTTCAAAATAGCAAGAGATACGGAAGAAACAAAACGTGTAGGTAATAGCTTCGCCGCAAGTACCAAGGGCTTCCTGCTCACGGTAACCAGTACACGCTAGTTGCTTCACTGCTTTACACATCAGCACGCAGTGAAGCTGTTCACCATACCCTGCCGATTCTGGAATTTTGAGCCACTCTGTATGCTTTAAAGCGTGCAGTTTCCAGCACTAGGAATATGCTGTTCGCTAACAGTATACGTCACTGTAGTATCTAAGCTCAGCCTCCACATGAACTGTGTACGAACAGTAGTGTGTTACTGGCAGTACACACTTGGGCACAGTTTGTGTGCTACCATACCAGTATATACAATTCCTGTGGGCGCTAAGTTGGTACGCAAGGATGTATCCTGTCAGTGTACAGCGCCTCCAGAGGGTGACGAGCTGATCAATTATCTGCTTGTGTATTTCATGTCATTCGCCAGTAAAAGCTGACGTTTAATCAAGGTGATTAATACTTCCTCCAGAACTATGCACCAACGCAACTCGTCAAAGTTTCAGTACGCAGCTGATTGTGAAAAAAAAATCGGGGTTAAAAGTTATTATTTTTTTTTTTACTTATCGGTGTTTAATCGCCTACCCTTACCTTACTAATCACCCATGTGCTAACAGAACCTAGGGGCGGGTGAGAATAGAAGAGGATGATTGAAAATAATTAACGTGCTTCCGGCTAAGCCTTTCGGTTGCTGTATACCTTTTTTGCTGTTTTTCTATCGTTTGCACTGACTAATTTCGCCGGACAAGGTGGTGAACTTCGTTTTGCCCACCCCCCTCCTCCCCCCCAAAAAAAAATGAAAAAAAAAACACGAAACAAAATCTAAACTACGTCATCCCGATTTTTTCCGTTATTTCATTCTTTTGTAAAGCTTTTAATTTTTCCTCGATTTATTCTTAATTGCTTGAATCTGATCTTCAGCATATTATTCAGCCACATGAAGGCTGAAACACTGCGGACGTGATGAACACGTAATAAAAAAAAACTCACCGATAATAGGGCTGCACAGCGTTCATAATGGTTCGGCCTTCTGTGGAATGACGTCAACGGACCAAAACATTCGCCAACTTAACTCCTATATTCCCACATGGATTAATTTGTGTAAGTAGAGCCGTTGCTCTCGATTTAGTACAAAATTCCAGATTTTAGGCCATGTAAAGTTTAAAAAAATGGTTCTCAGGTTCACCCGCATCGATTTTTTTTTTAAGAAATAGAAATAATTAGCGCGCATTAGTGACTTATCCAAAGTCAACGTTAGTCTGATCACTGCTGTTGTGTCAATACTACATAATCCACCACATTAACTAAAAAGCGTCGCATTAAATTTTTTTTTGGGGGTTTCTGAAATCCGATCTATACTTGTTTCAAATAAAAATTTCCGAAAAATAGCTTCTTAAATACTGATTTGAAGCAATCTGGCCACTTTATTTATTTTTTTTAATGTGAGGAGTAAACGCCTTCCCCTTGAAGTAATACCTTTGCTTCAATGAGAAATAAAAGCTTTAACCAACTATTTGGATGGATTGCTTTCGGAAGACGAACGTGTCGTTACATCACGTGTGCTTGCTTTCCTGTATTTTAGTTCTGAAAACTACAGAAACTACAAAAAAGGTAAGTCAGGATGGCGTCAGTATCGGTGCAAACTGAGTGCGGACAAAAACTGTATGGAATTGGTGAATTTTAAGCCGGATTTAAGTGTAAGTCAACCATTTGAAAACGTCAAACACACCTTTGATAGTCACGACTTCTTGATAGTGAATAAAAATTAACATCTGTACGGAAAAGCCTTTTTTTTTTACCAAAAAAAGTGTTAAAAAAAACTCCTCATCACTCGTCAGTTTTCAACTTTTCGACGGCGCCCGAGAACCATTTTTTTAAACTTTGCATGGCCTTATACTGCCTTTTTATTTTTTCCCAGAGACTAAAACGTGCTAAATTATTGTTCAAGAAGGCAGACACTAACGCTGTGGCGTGGTTGTTTTTTTTTTCAAGGAACACGAATCCAAACTAGGTTATCAGCCCCACGACGACGAGAGGAACAATTTACTTCAGAAATCTAAACGGAAAGGCCAGGAATAATTTTTATTGAGCAATTGGTCTCTGTATACTCCATACGCCCAAACTACTTCTAAGGGATAAATAATAAGAAAATAAACAGCGACGACACCCGACATGGCATAACTCCACCATTAAAAATTCTTATTGGCTGCCCTACAGAAACATATTATGGCCAGTGGCGTAACTAGGGTTTTGTACTGAGGGCAACACTAGGCATTTAGCCGAATGGTGTAGAGCGAGAACCGAATAAGAGCCCCGGAAGCTGATGCATTTTTGTTATTTTCCGTCATTTTCTGTCCTTGTAAAGTGCCGTTGCAAACATTTTTATAAAACCAGCTTAGCTGACTGCATTATACGCATAAAAACATTTTGTAATGTAAATCCTTCAGTTTTTCATACTAGATACTTATTTTTTAAACACTGATACTTTGTTAGAAATGTTGGGAATTTTAAGCAAAATATGGAGTTAGTAATTCTTACTGTTTATCTTTACTAATTTTCGTATTTCTCCATTTGTTACCTGGTTACTTTAGTGATTTAAAGGAGAAACAGCAGAAGTACAGTATATTAGCTAAGATGAAAGTTGCGTCTTGACCTCAAAATGCAGCCATCTGACGGTAAATAATTTGTCAGCTATGGAAAAAGTGACTTGGCCAATTTGCCGAATTTCAAAATCTCACAGAGGGGGCGAATCGCTCCTTTGCCCCCCCCCCCCCACTCACTAATTACGCCATGATTATAGCCCTTAGGCGGCTAAAAAGCCTCGCTACATGAGGAGGCGCACCAAGTTCCTCACAAAATCCAGATGCAGTACTAAAATTCTGCATGCATCTGCATAGAGAGTATATTCAAACAACGTAGAAATAAAAGCCGTTAAGTGCAAGTGATTATAAAATCTTAATGGCTTTTATTTCTATGCTACTTGCTAAAGTGCTTACAACGTTACTGCTTTTTGTACATTCAAACAAAACATGCACAGCAGTTTCGATACAGGACCCACAACAACATGTTGGAGAATCAACCCACCCACAACGAAAAGAGTGATCCGACGCAAGGAATGGCCGGTTCTGTCTCATGAGACTAAGCGTGCATCACCCCCTGAGAGCCTATTTAACACCTACGGCACAGACACAGTAGAATGAATACCATAAAGAAATTTACCCACTGTTGCCTAGGCCCACTCATCGCTTCACTGATTCTTAATGACAGCTGTCACAACTGACCTTAGGTCACGCGGGACCGTAGGAACAGTAACCAAATTACGACAGGTTGCTACCTCTCCTTTAGCTAAACCATCATCCATTTCATTTCCGAAGACTCCTAAGTGGCCAGGAACCCAATGAACAGACACAGTAACGCCACTCTGACAAGCAATCAAGAGTTTCCAACCAATTTCCAGTACTGAAGCAGCACTCATTGATAAAGATGAAAATAACTGAAGAAGAAACTTCAGACTCGCTGCAGAATATCACAGGACCCTGAAACAACGCAACTGTATACCAGGCCCAAGATCAATTGCAACAGAGATGATCGCAGCAAGTTCTGCAATGAAAAGGAAGAAATTCTCGGAAAACAGTCCACATGTAAGTCCAGAATACAGATCCCTATGCCACCCATCCAAGTTTCCCTAGACAAGGACGCATTATAATAAATGTGAACAGCTAACTCATTTCTCCGAACATTGACCAAAGAAATCTTATGACACATATCTTCACACTTAACCCACGGACTTGGGGATGTAACTAATACCGGAACAGGAAAACTACTCAAATTACTATCAAGCACTGAAGCCATTCCCAGACGAGCCCACACCCAGCTCGGCTCGTGCCCTCGGCCCCAAGTGACAGAAATCCGCTAATAAACTGCCAACTAAATCTCCCCGTCCGCTTGCCAAACATCTAGGGCAAAGTTTAATCAACAGCCCCTTTGAAATGAATTGGGAGTTTGCCTGCCTCAACAAGAAGCACAGACACTAGAGTAGTTACAAAATAACCTGTGATCACATGTAGACAATCATTCAATGCCATCTATATCCCCTTTAGTGTTTTCAGTGACGTGACCAGAAATGAAAATCAAATTCCCGCGCTAATGAAAACAGATGAAAGGTAAAAATTACTAACCTCCTAACCGATTCTGAGAGAACCTTGAAAGTGTTCAGCTTGGAAGCACTATTTTCCCTTAAGAATGAAAGCTACGCGATGGGTTCTTACAATTCATTGAAGCAAGTGTATCCGTATGGTGCAACATCAACCCCAATGTGAATAAATTCGAATCTAAGCAAACCCCCAGAAACGTGCATTTCTTTTCCATCTAGCAATTTAGCGAAACAAGGGTTAGTGATTAACGTCAAACTGCGGATAGATAAACGGGACTGGGTTTGTGTGTATTGCGTAATACTGACGTTGACTTTACACCATACGCACGTTTCGCTGAATTGCTCGATGGAAAAGAAACGCACGGATACCAAACCTCTCTGGATGAGTGGACAGCCACTCCTTCAGTAGACAACGACACATTAACTAGTAGACCATTTGCAAACACCGCCATCTCAATTTTGTCTGGGGAGAGGGATAGGTAGACCCATTTGTGCTAACAGACCCACTGCTTTATCAATGACAACCTGCATCGTCTCCACGAGAGTACCAACATAGCTGCCCACTAGCCACACAGCAATATCATTGGTATAGCTAACATACCTGAGACACACAAAATGTCATTTATCACTAGTGTGAAGAGGGTTGGTCTGAGGCAGCTGCCCTGCGGCAATCCCCTCTCCGTCCTACTCACATCGGACCAACAATTATTTACTTTGCGGACAAAAAGAGGGGAGCCTAACAAAGCTAATATGGTCGTTGATAACTTCATGCTGATACCTCTTAAATTCAAATACTGCTTGACCCAGTCTGTCACCACCGTGTCATATGCTGCCTTGAGATCGAGGAAGACCACAAGCACCACCTTCTCTTACACTTGACTAAAGAAACCAGATAGCATGTAACCCTCCCTGAATCCAAATATAAGCTCCCAGCCCGTTCTACAGCCCAAGTCACCCTGCGAATCAAGATGCGCTCGTATAGCTTGCCTACACAAGACAGTAATGCGATAGGTCTATAACTAGCTAGAGGCAGTCCTATTCTTCTCTCTTTCAGCCACTGGGGTCAGAATGGTAAAGGACATCTTTACAAAAATGAAGTGGTTCATCCAAGATATCATAACAATGCCAAGATACAGCATCGAAAGCTGGAGCACAGCCAATTGGTAAATCATAAACTACTGCAAAATGCGCATTAAAAGTGTTGCCACCAAATTTTGTCTGAGAACTCTGCTGCTCAGTCGGGTCATAGACCCAACAAGTGCACACAGGCACAGGGACGCATAGCATCAGATACGTGCCAATGGGAACCCACTCCTAATTCGCTTGCACAACCGAGATCTAAACGAGGCAATTTTCCTCTTAACGATAAACCACGTTTCATTTGAGATGCCCTGAACGAAGAACCAGAGTTCCCCTGTTGGCTGTCTCTTATACATATAATTGATGGGCTCATCTACGATCCCTGATAATAATAATGGTACACCACACCAAACGGGGCACTGACCACCCGCCACAACGCGGCAACTTTTACCCCCTTTTATTCAAGTGGAAACCCAGGAGCTAAATTAAGTTACCACCATTATTCAAACTTGGTGAAGATGGACGCAAGAAACGGCCACACTGTGACCTAGATCCAGGGAGAACAGCATATTAGGAAGGCGGTTGCTACCCATCAAATCTTCTGAGACTCCGAACCCAAACTACTTGCCAACAGATGGGGAACAAACGAAATGGCCCAGCACAGACTCCTGAATTTTCCCCTGTCTCTACGAATGAATATGGAAGAACCGTTGTGAAGGGGGCAAAGACCCCTCTTGATGTGCATTAAAATAACCCTACAACACAAGAGTTTCTGTACTGCACCAGTCCACATACTCCATTCTGAAGACACAAGATTACCAGTCGCATGCACAACAACTATCGCCAACCGTGCAGTTCCCATATAAATTCTGATCGCACAAGATTTCAAACATGCGCAAAAAGACACCGACAACATCTGATATGGAACACACCACTTAACCAAAATCCTAATATCCACTGACGTCTTGCTGTGGACACAATCCGTACCTGCACACCAATCAGAGCACCCAGCGGAAGCCAAGTCTCTGTTAAGCCCAATCCATCCATATACTGGGCTAAATTATCCACTTCCTCATACTTATTTCCAATGCCTCTAACATTCCAGGTGCCAATCGAATATGGGCCTCTGAACCTGCTGATAAACTAGCCAACTCCTTCAGCAAGACTATCTTCACCACCTCCCCCAACAGCACCCCACCACCACCAAACACCGGTATTTCTGGAACGTGATCCACAACGATCTCACTGATGGACCTCTCTACTTGAGCAGCCACTGACCCCTTCCTCCCCTCCCCTCGCCCACTTTCGGGCAGGGCACCCAACCTTGTCTATTTCCCCACTACCAGTGCATTCAACTTACGGCAGCTGACCAACTTCTAGGGTTGGTGAACTTGCAGATTTGGTTCCGCCATCAATGAGAAAAAAAATGCTAGTAAGCGAAGTCCAGAACCAGTTCGTTCTCAAACAATGGCGAATACCTCATTCCAGAATCCCCCCCCCCCCCCCCCACCTCCCTGACCGAGCAGGCTTCGATTTACCATCATAGACTCAGGAAACCCAGACACTACATAAGCGGACCATTCGCTGACAATTTGACTGGACCTCAGTTTGCTTGAGGGGCCTTTGAGTCAGGTGTTACTAAATAAATAAATTTCAATTCCACATTTTCAATTCGATGACCGAGTTTTCCCTTTGCACTCTAATTTTATCGGTGGCTTACGATCTTGAAAATTTTTTTTTATTATTTTCAGGAACTATCGACAATAGCTTATGGCTTATCCTGTACTTTGCATACTTGGGCTTATTTCTTGGTATTCCTTCATATCTAGTTTTCCGATTCCATGTGCCCCCAGCTTCATCGACTATACTTTCTTTGGAACAAGTAGGTATAATATATTGTTTGGTGAAATGTCACAAAAATAATCTTAAGCGTGCCATGCAAAAACAATCTTACAATAAATAAACAAATAACTAAATAAAAATGACGAAGACAAAAATGACCAAGAAAACGTCAAAATAAGGGGGTCAGTCGTCGTCCAGTGGTGGGGCAACAGAGTGCTCGCTGTTCACTGTGTTTATTTGCACACGTGCTCAAGCTAATAAGGAACCCTGCTGGATCTCTGATTGATACAGTTGAATAAACAGTAACTCACCAGCACGGTCGTTGTGGGTTGCTTGCACTCGGAGGCTAAGTGTACTGCCGTCGTCGAGATGAATTTAGGGAAATTTCCAAAAATTAAGAAACGCTGGATGAAAGACATAAGAAGTATTTTTGTGAGTCATTAGGGCCAATAACAGTTGTTGTACCCATAGGTTTATCCTTCTGGATTATACGTTGGGGATGAGAAGAATTAGTCAGCTTGCTAAAATCAGTTTGTATGTGACGTTTAAAATAATAATAATAATAAAACTTTTTGTTGCAATAGCAACGGGTCAGGCACGGACCGATCAAGGGTCACTAACAGACAGCCAAAGTTATACGGGCGAGAGCTGACTCATGATGATCGAAATCATCTGCAAGATTACATAGTTAACTTGGAGAATAAAACCGATGCATAAAAATGTGTACACTGAATGAGCTGACACGACTCCGAAACGTATGAATTATGCGCGAGGTGACAATTTCGTCTGGTAAAGAATTCCAAAGCTTAGCCACACGCAACACGGAAAAGCCACGTCTACAATCTACACGTGATGTTTGCACCGTAAGCCTCAGGGAATTACCCCTAATCCGATTTAACTCCAACAGGCCAAAAAGAGGCGTATCCACCCCAACTACACCATGAATAATTTGGTAGGAAAGAATAAGATCAATTTTGATTCTCCGTAGTTCGAGTGGGTCAAGTTTAAGGATCAGCAGACGTCTTCCAATGACAGGATGTGCAAGCCAGGCAATGCCTTGGTCAACCGTCGCTGGACTGCCTCTACCGCATCAATGTCATGAAGCAAATACGGGGACCAAACGGAGCTAGCGTACGCAAAAATAACCACGTATGGCATGGTTATGGTTGGTGCTAATTAATATTCTACTTCTACAAATTACCGTGATCTGCTATTGAATCTTACGATTATTGTTTTTTTTTTATTTATTATTTTTATTCTTTTTAAAGGTCCGGTTGATGCTAAAATCACACGCATTCGTTCGAAGCAATTATCGTAAAGTTATAGAACGTAACACACGAAAAGGCAAGTATCCTGCAACACCTGTGATTATAGGTTCTGTGCTTGGTTTTTATTGTTTGTTTCATAAGCAACGCAGCAACTGTAAATCTTAAGGAGTTTTCCTGAACCCCGAAGTCACAAGTGCAACGGACAGAGTTGATTGGGGGATGCTTCTCCAGTAATATAAAAAGTGGGGGTTGTTTGCACTGGAATAGGTAACATGTGCTTTGGCTGGGTGCATAGTTAACTCCCATGTGCTACTCCAGTCACAAAGTTTGTCGATGTCCTGTTGAAAACTAACGTTGGCACTGGGGGCAACTAGTCCCGTGCTCATTTTAGAATCATTTGAGAATTTGCCTGCAGCATGCACGGTGTTGTGCTCCAAATAGCCAAAGTATAGTACAAAGAGTAGGGGACCGAGGACAGAGCCTGTATGGTCCCACTGGTGACAGGGCCAGAACGAGACTGCTTCACACCATCAGATGAAATATTCATATTGTTAGTACGCAGAGGTCGGGTCAGAGTCACACCAGTTCACGTTGTGGACGAGTAAAATTAAAGGATAGTCAAACACTAAAATGTTGCAAACGCGATTTAGTTTCTCAAGAAGACGAAATACCGGGTGAGGCTAAAATCAGGAAATTCAGTCCACCTTGCAGCATACGCGGGTCCAACTAGTATAAAACTCTTAATGCGGATAGCTGGCCACTGGGAGTGAAACGATCAGTAACAAACGACAACAAGCCGGATAAAATCAGTTGTTCAATGTACTCTTGGAAATTACATTTGCATGAGGAAATCACCATCCCGTTTATTGCTAGAGGATTCCGGCTTCATTGCATATATTTACAAAAGACATACAAACATGACACATTTCAAACACAAGATTGCGTTGACTTTCTGATGCTGCCATAGAGTAAAAATGACAATTGTTTCCTGGAATTGGAGCTCAAATTATAGTAATTTTCATTCGAGTGAACTGTAATCAGTTTTTGTGTGCGTGTACCTTCCATAGCTGTGAATTCCACGGTGGAGTTGAGCTGTAATTCTTTTTTCTCTTTTGTTCAGTTAATCATCATCCAGTTTGTTTATTTTTCAAACAATTTCAGCTTCATTGAGCATATTTACGCTAACCGCTACAGGAGCGATTGAAGAGGGATATTATGATTGAGTGAGCGAAGCAACAAAAATCAGGATTTGCTATAGCCAGTGTGGGCCAAACTACACTGGAAGAAATTACATTCCCGTGAAGATATCATCATCCATTTTGTTTTTTTTCCCGAACAATTCCAGCTTCATTGCTTATATTTTTGCTAACCAAGAGAGGAACGACTAGGGGGGGGGGGACGGGGGGGAGGGGGGAATGCACAGACTGAATGGGAAAAACGAATGAAAATCAGCGTTTCTTTGCCAGTGTGCACAAAAATACAATTAAAGAAACTTAGTAGATTTTTGAGAAGCATGGAAATACACGCAAGCGACCAAACTGCACCAGTGTTGCAAAACGGTGCATCCAACACCTAACAACAACTGCTATTCAGCAGTATTTCGCAAAACAAGAAGTCTGTGTTAGCATCGTCTGTCCATACGCATGATACCGCTTA
This sequence comes from Lithobius niger, assembly GCA_023313725.1. NCBI lineage: Eukaryota > Metazoa > Arthropoda > Chilopoda > Lithobiomorpha > Lithobiidae > Lithobius > Lithobius niger. The sequence continues at coordinate 19,142 of JAHWFP010019471.1, forward strand.
ACCGATTTTTTTTTTATTGGATACCGTACAGCAAAACTTTACCTAAATTTATCAACTAAATACAAATTTCATCAAATATGACCGTTTGCTTCCACAAATTTTTATCACAAATTTTTATATCACCATTCCGATTTAACAACTGTAGGCTACTAGAGGTATTTTCTTCAAATTAGAGTAATGACATTTGCCGCCATATTGGCACCAGATTGGCACCAGTATGGGTTTTGGAGAGCATAACTACAAGGTGCACTATATAAAAATGGAGGGAAAAACAACGGAAGAGCGTATTTCTTAGGCTTAAAATAACGTTGTTTTCTCCAACAACAAAAATCGCGCGTTTTAGGTCTAAGAAATCACGCTTCACAGCATCGGCTTCAGTATGACGCCCTTCTGTTTCTCTCTGCAGTGCCCCTTGCAGCTAACCCATTAAGGCTCTAGCAATAAGTTATATACAATAATACTACGTCGTGTCACTGCTCTAGTATAATTTCCAGTGTATATAAAAAGAAAGATATGTATTCTATAATATATATACATATATAATGGTTCTTTGTGATGACGTTCTTTTCAGACTGCGGCATTACTTATCCGAAACTGTCCCAATTTGTGTATTTTCTGTTTGCTCCGACGTTTATCTACAGAGACGAATACCCAAGGTAATTTAAACGTTGCTTTTTTTCGTGAATATTTCGTCTATTACACAGCACTATTAATATAACAACGAAGTCACGATCCTTGCTGCGCTCGAATATACATGTATGCAATCTGAAAATATGCACATTGACAGTACATATTTAACTGTGTACCACCTCAGCCTCTCGATGACTTGTGGACTATTATGTATATTGTGTATAGTGTCAGTACACAGCTCGTGCGGAGACTGAACTGGTACATAGTGATTCACTGTCAGTGCACAGCATCTTCAGAATGTACAGCACACCAGGAGGACAGAAAGAGTTAAGATAAGAATGAGGAGATTAAACAGGACGGAGATTAAACAGGACGGAGATTAAACAGGTCCTACGGCTGTGTCAGTATTGCTCAGCGGTAGGACCTTGGCCTTTGATTTCAGAGGTCGTGGGGTCGAATCCTTCCTCAGGCAGTCCGGCATATAAGTCCAAAAGGCAACGTAAATAGGTTTGCATCCGTATTTATTTAAGAATGAGGATAGAGGAGTATTAGACAGCATTAAGGCTGTGGCCATTGATTACATTGTCCAAGAAATGTATTCATATGTTGATCTGAGGCAACTACATGCTGATCTTTGCCTTACCTTTTCGATCCTTAAAGGAATGGTTGATGTTGAACCATCGTCTTTTTTTTACTATATGTGGAATAGCACCCGTGGAATAGCCTTCCATCTGGGCTGGTAAATTCCTCCAGTCTTTCCATGGTTGATGTTGAACAATCTTCTTTTTTTTACTATACGTGGAAACAATTATACTAGAGGTCATCCTCTCAAACTTGCAGTTGCCCTTACCAAAAAAGATTGTTCAAAATATTTTTTTGCAAATCGTGTGGTGCACCCGTGGAATAGCCTTCCATCTGGGATGGTAAATTCCTCCAGTCTTTCCATGTTAAACGAGGTCTTAAAGAGACTGACTTGTCCAATTTTTTTAAGTGTTTTTGATATTTTCTGTTATGTTTTATTGTTGTTGTTTTTTTTGTTTTTTTGTTTTTTTTATTGCTATTTTTTTTTTTGAAATTATTTTGTAAAATCTTAGGTTGGGTATCAGTGGATCTTGCTATCCCTTCTCAGTCCTATTTACCTTTTTCTTGGTAAATAAATCGTTATTAATAATCTTTATTATTTATTATATTATAACGAATTTTAGAAGTACGGGATTTTCAGCTGTAAATCTCAGTCGGATTTCAGATCTGGGGATGTCATTATTCTGGTTCAAGTCTATGAAATGACAGGAGTGTATAAAGACTTTTGTAGGAGTAAGGCTGTAGCCCAATGTATGAATGGAACAGAGCTCACTTGAATAATTTTGTACTACAAAAATACATCCATCTTATATGGAATTTTTAATATAACTGGTTTCAATGACAATGTAGCTCCGTATATTTTTATAGCAAATCTGTGGGTGCACCCACAGATTTGCTATAAAAATATACGGAGCTACTTTCAACTCTCAAGCTCAACATATCTACATGTAGATATGTTGAGCTTGAGAGTTGAAAGTTTTAAAGTTTTATTCTCAATACACAGGCTACGATTTAAAAGATCGAGATAATCATGATCAGAGTTTGTTACTCCTCACAACAGCCACATTTTTATTTTCAACATATACAGGCCGTAATTTAATAAGCTCGAGATAATCACGATAGTTACTCCTGGCAATGGCCAACATTTGCAGTACATGGGCTACGATTTAAAAGATTGAGGTAATCACTATCAGATTGTCACTGGCAATGGGCAAATTTTTATTTTCAGTATACTGGCTAGGATTTAATAGATCGCGATAATCACTATTAGAGTTCGTTACTGCTGGCAATGAACAAATTTTTATTATCAAAGTACAGGACACGATTTTAAAAGATCGAGATAATCACGATGGTTACTCCTGGCAACGGTCAAATTTTTATTTTAGTATATGGGCTGCGATTTAAAAGAAAGAGTTAATCACTATCAAAGTTCGTTACTCCTGGCAATGGACAAATTTTTATTTTCAGTATGCAGTGGCACAGATGGATAATTTGAATGCGCCTTACTTGAGTTTGTGAAAATGAACGTGGGTTTGCTGAATGCAACGTTCTATTTTCAGAAACTGATAATGAAGTATTGTACGAATTTGTGTGAATTTATACGAATTTCAAGACTTTTTCTTGATAACAGGCCGGTAATTGCCGAGAGCCGGTTGCAACATCTTGAAAAAGTATTAACCTTTTTAAGTAAGCAGGCTTAACCATTAATCTGGCTGAATATCAGATGGGAATGGCAATGGTCAGAAAGTGAGTGGTGGGTCGAGGTCACCTACTGACGTAAAGGTGAGAACAATCAAAGACTGCTTTTTCCAAGCACGAAGCGACATGCCTGGGGTTGCAAAGATTCTATATGCGTTATTTGCCAAGCTAGGCGATGTTGATTTCATCTTTGACGGATAAATTGTGTAGACCTGAGCTACACAAAACTGAATGAACCCAATGGTGCAATGATGCAGTTGTTTGTTGGTGGCGATTATAACACTACTTTCCAAGGTGTACACTCTTTGGTACATGGGTACGTTGTACATTGGTACATGGGTTGGCTTGGTACGCTGCATAGAAAAGTTGGTGACAGCCTTTTTTACTCTAATGGCACTACTTTGATTGGCTAAAACTTGCTGGTTCTTTCACCCTTTTGAGTCTTATTTCAGGTAAAACAATAACAGTACGGCATCGCGCTGTACTGCCGAAATGTCCTCTGCAACTGGGTGCTGATGACTGTTTCCTTTCTTGGCGCGACAAACTAGCATATTCGGCTTGGTCCGAAATTTTTCAGTGCCCATGTGTCTAACTACCGTATACATTTTTTTTTTTTAATTAGGTTAGTAATAAGCACCCTAGGATTATTTCCATCTTTTCTTTTCAGGACTTCCCAAGTGCGTTGGACATTCGTTGCGACCAATTTTGGGCAAACGGTCCTTTGCATCTTTTGTGGCCACTTCACCGTGACAAGACTTTGCGTGCCAGTGTTTGAAAAATTTGGGCAGAATCCCGTATCGCTCAATACATTGTTGCTCGCTCTTAACAGCTCTTTATTACCTGGAATCTTAATATTCTTCGCTATTTTCTTCGGACTTTTGCATTCTTGGTTGAATGCGTTTGCTGAAATGTTGAGATTTGCCGATCGCCTCTTTTATGAAGTAAGTAGAGGCGCGATTTCCATTACAAAAAAGTCTAAGAAAGTCTTGAATTTTTGAGCACGAAGAATTTTTATCTTTTGGGGAAAAAAAGGAGAGTGTACAGCCATTTCTTAAAACTAAATCATACATGGCGATAGCCGTGTATATATATGATCGAAATCCTGTCTCCAGCAAAACTAAAACTATTAATTTCTCCGTTTCTATTTAATATATTTCGACCAAACTTGGCCAGATAGTAGATAGCAACTTTTCCAAACTTTACACCAACTTTTATGTAATTCCGTGCAAGAGTAAACGTAGGGCGCCACACGTAAATTTAAAAACTGTTCACTTCTTGTTGTTGTTGTTGTTGTTGTTCTTCTTCTTCTTCTTCTCGCCTGACACGGTTGCAGAAAAAACTACTGCACCTACCTAAAATCTGAAACGTGATCTGAGCCAGAAATTTCCCTGGGCTTCAACCTTACAGGGACCACTTTTTCAATTGGTCGATCCATTCTGGAGTTACGGGACCCTAAACGATCATTTTGATTGTTTTACATTGTTTTAACCATTGTATTTAGGGAACAATGCCACTCGGCAAACTCCAGATTCATTCTTCGTGCACGTGTTATGTCGTAAACAAGGTACACGGATTACAAGCAAAAACGTCAAGTATGCCGTAAAAAAGGGGTTATATGATTGAATTTTCACTTGTTAAAATGTACGCGGATAAAAATTGATGATTTTTAATTGAAATAATCAAATGTACAATTGATAAAATTGCACCTGTTTAAGTTCTGTTGTGCTTTACCAATCATATATTTAAAACGTAAAGCACAACAGCACTTAAACAGATGCATTTTTCTCAATTGTACATTTGATTATTTCAATTAAAAATCATCAATTTTTATCCGTGCACATTTTAACAAGTGAAAATTCAATCATATAACCCCTTTTTTACAGCACACTTGTCGTTTTTGTTTGCAATATACTATATGTATATATATATTGGTCAGTTGATAGGGGTCTGTTTATTGAGGAAAAGTGTGAAATCTTGCAAATTTATGATTACTGACAACAATGAGTTGCATGGGGGTTGGCTAGTGCGGCAGTGGATGGTCACATCGATCGGAGAAATCATTGAAGTCTGAATGGGCTGTGTGAACGATTTTTTAACATGTTAGTGTATTTTATTATACATAAACATATACATTCAGACTGCAATGATTTCTCCGAATAACATGATCGACAATTGCGATAATAGCAACCCCATGCAGCTGGTTGTTGTCATTTATCACAAACTTGGAAGATTTCACATTTTTCGTCAACAGACAGACATCACCTACCGACTAACCAATGGTTGAAAAGTCGCTTTATAGGAGAAATGCAAAATGGTGGCAAGAAGCCTTCGCAGTTTCGATTAATGTTGCTTGCCTTCAGGAACATCTCCATGACGTGAATATTAAATAAATAACCTAATATACGATGCTACATTCACGCGGTGACGTAGTTTCCTAAATGAAATGTAGAAGCGCTGTTGATGGGCGGGTTTGGCCTCACCATAGGATTGCCAAAATAAGCGCTCAGCCTGAAATCATTCTACAGCGTCGATTGGTCCGTCACTTGTTGGTTGGTCACTAATCTGTCGCAGTAGGATGACTAGGAGGTATTTTCTTCTTCATGTAGGGCTTGTTATTGTTGACACCTTAATTAGTTTACTTTGATGATTCTGTGTTGCACACGAGTCTATTTCGAAACACGGATTGTCACTCTTGTAAGACAGTTTTGAATGTATCTTGTGATACAATGTGGAATGAAACACTCACCTATCTTATCTGTTTCCTCACATTCAGACGAGTCACTCGACTTATACATGTGTATACCGAATTTCCCTGATTAAGCACTGGGTCTCGAAAAAGCAACGGATTCTGAATAAGCACTGGGTTTCAGCTCGAGCAGTAATAACAGTACTGAGCCTCAAATAAGCATTGTTTTAATATTCGAAACACTGCTTAACATATGGAGGCTCTTGTTAGACACGTAACGAAGCTTGTATTGCGTGTTGTAGTTTCCCAGTAATGAGCACTCTCCTAACAAACATGCTAGATCAGTGGCCGATCCGATCCGACTACGTAGCTTTCGTCAAAATTGATGTCATCCTTCTCTCTTTTAGGAACGGATGCGATGCTTCTGAGTACCATTAGCGTGTGTTCACCACTATGCTTGCTTTGTCAAGGATGTTGCTAAGCAGTTTTAAATTAACTACCAACCAATAAAAACGGTAATTGCCTATATAGGCAAGTGATATGTAAGCTAACCTCACTGAGAAGAAGTGAGGAAAAGTCAGGCTGACGGCAAACTGGGTTTTATTGAGGCGACATTTTATAAGCAACGTTGCAAACAAAACTTCGTGTAAAAATTCTATAAAAATAATTGTTTTGTAGTCCTAACGACTAGCTGATTACATTTAACGGCTTATAAGCATGGTATTACCATTACTAAAAGGTAAAGAATGAAGTTCGTTCCATGCTTCACTCTAAACCAAACATGGCCGTGTTTTCAACCAAAAAATCCAGAGTCAACAACAACTCGCCCTTTTCACAACTAGGACGTATCGGGGGAAAAACAACAACAATAGTCAGTAAGCAGCTAACAATAAGTGCATTACTGCAAGAGTGATCGGCCCTCAGCCGAAAGTTAACAACAATACTACGTCACTTAAAGATTAACAGCCGTCATTAACAAATGACGCAATGGATGTGAGCTGCGAAAACGCACAACTCATTATAATTACTGTGGCGTCGTGTTTACCGCCGCATAAAAACAAGGTATTTTTTCGTCCTTATTTTATCCGACTCTAAATTATTGTTAGCTCTCAGCAATCCAAATGTAAGCTACCAAGGATTTCTCACACCTTACATGCAAGTAAGACACTATTATAACGAAAGTGAATAGTATATGTATTCAGTTAGAAAAGAATATGAGTAAAACTCACAATGAATCTTTTCAGGATTGGTGGAATTCGACTTCACTTTCTGGTTTTTATAAAACCTGGAATATTGCTGTGTACGACTGGCTCTTTACTTACGTGTACAAAGATGTATATAAGGTAACTAATTTTTATTATAGAGAGCGCTCAACCTCGTACGCCCAAAAAATACTTTCTTTTATTCAACTGTTTTCTTTCCCTTTGAAAAATTGAAAATCATGAATACTCACAAGGTTGGCGTATTGGTAAATTCACTTTATCTGTGGTCTTCAACGGATAACTGAAAACGTGATACGTTCAGTATTAGCAAACGACTTCCAAGTTTCCAAAAAGTGGTCACCACGAAACGTAATGATTTCAAGAAAAGCTGCCGCCAACTCTATCCTTACACGAACTTGGAAGTAAAAATTCGTGATGAATTTGATCATAAATATTAAAAGCCAGGTACACAACACACAAATGTAAATGCCATGTAAATACCATCTCCGAAGATGACATTGATGTATGACGCTGTCGAAATGTAAGTTTACTGTTTACATCTGTGTGTTTTAACACCTGGGTTTTTTCCACGATCAGTCAATCATAGCTCACATCAGAGGAAGATTGCAAACTATTTATTTACTGACAATGCTACAAAAGTTTCTTTGAAAATTGATTACCCACAATGAAAATTGATTACCCACAATGCCAGAAATGTTTCTCTTTGAAAATTGATTTACAAAGAAACATTTCTGACATTGTTGGTAATCAAACTGCAAAGAGAAACCTTTCTGGCATTGTTGGTAATCCGTTGACATATCTGGCATAGTCGGTAATAAATTTACCAAGAGAAACATTTCTGACTTTTTTGCAATTTGCAAAGAGAAACATTTCTGTTATTGTTGGTAATCAATTTGCATACAGAAACATTTATGGCATTGTTGTTAATCAACTGGCAGAGAGAACACTTCTGGTATTGTTGAAAATCAGTATGCAGAGATAAACAGTTTTGATATTGTTGGAAATCAATTTGCAAAGAGCATACAATACATATATCTGACTGTGTTTCTATTGTATTGACTAAAAGTGCTGTTGATCCACCACTATACTCAGTTAGCCAATCTGGACAACACAATTTGTATGCTTCTTGTCCTATCTAGATTTTAGTATTACAGGGAATCCTTAAATTATTGCCCTTTTTACAAACGTCTATAAAAAAATAACAATGAAATTATTCGTGCTGTGGTTTCATGCATCGGAAAGAACAACTGAAAGTTTTACTTGAAAAAATATCAAGGATTATACCCTACCACCTGCATTCTAGTTGTTGTACACACAATATCTATCCTATTTTCAGTTTGGCTCCAGGTATTGTCAAGTCCGTTTCAAGCATTGGGAAGCTACAAAAACAGATTGTATACCTGTGATTCTCGCCACGCAGCGCTTGCAAGTCGTTACCCCCAACATTTTTTTATTTTATTTATTGTGGTGGTGTAAATTACCGAGTGTACAAAACCACATAATGGACAGAACAGAGCCACGTGCAACAATTACGGAAGCTATCTGTTCAGTGACCCGTAAATGTTTGACAATACTTTCCACCAAACTGAAAATCGGCTAGCTATGTGTGCACAACAGCTGGAGCACTTGTAGTATGGCGTTAATTTTTTGTTGAGTAAAACTTTTTGAGCCGTTCATTCCGATGGACGAAACTACATTACACTTGCTTTCGTTGTTAATTTTCTATAGACGTTTGTAAATAGGGTGTTTATGAACATCTTACGGACTCCCTGTATAACCGTGTGTAGTATAGGATATCGCCCGCTTTCCGAGTGCTGGGATCTAACAATGTTGGATTCGAGCATGAGGAAAGCGGGCGATATCCTTCTTCTCACCCGTTTTGAAGCTATCAGTCCGACGTACATTGTTGAGCGCAAGTGAGCGCGAGTGGAATACATTGTTGCGTTTAGCCAGAAGAAAGTTTGTGTATAGAATATTCGTTAAGACGCAATGCTACACGCAACGAAAAGAGCAACGTTTCATTTTGAAAGCGGTTGCAATGCTGTATTAACACGAACTCTTGAACGATTTATTTGGCGTTTGAGGTGGAGTTGGTTTCAAAAATTGTTCCCTTTAACTTATTATATTCGGTTGCTTTATTCCTTTTTATTGAAACCAACGTTTGTAAAGCAGCGGTTGCAATGTTGTGAGTAATGTGAATTGTTGAACGTTGTTTTTTTTTTTTATTTGTTTCAGTAAATTTATTTCATTTGTTTATTTTCTACCTCTTTTCATTTAACACAAACGGGGGATGGGATCCACGTGGAGTGCTGGGATCCAGGATCCCAGCCCTCAACCGTGAATCCCAGCACTCCTTGTCCTCGTTCATTGTTGCGATCCCATCGTGCTGTATTGTTATAAGAGGACTGAGAGCTTCAAAACGGGTAAGAAAACTGGTATAACCCTGTGTAACAGTGGTAAAATTATACAAAAGGTGTGAGTGTTGAAAGCACATTCTGTAATCTATTTTGGTATGAGCATAAATCCCAAGTATTAGTTTCCATCCATGCAGACATACCAACAGTTGGTAGCACACTGTGGTTTGTAAACGTTGAGAAGTGTTTTGAACTGATATTTTTGGACTAGCACACAAACGTATTCACAACCTTGGACAGAGCAAAATGGCAAATGGAAAGTCAATTTCTCATAGCAAGGTTGACCTTCTAACCATGGACAAATATTTTGTGTGGAAACTGAGAGTAAGAGCAATCCCAAATAGCAGAAATTGTTTAACGTTGTAGTAAAGGACCCAAAACCTAACGGTGATCCTCGAGGAACCACAGCTGCTGCAATTTATGCTGCACGGGAAGAGAAGAATAATGAAGTATACGGGAAAATTATAGTGACATTATCGTACGTAATATCCCAAGAGCTATGGAAATTATCGATCATTTTTTTCAACCCAAGTGTTTTGGCCCCTATAAACTCACGAGTGCTATTTAGGTAGACATTAATTTCTCGAGTGCGGAGCACGAGGAAAATTATCTGCTGATACATAGCATGAGTGAGAGTTATGGGCCAAAACACGAGTGTTGAACGAAATTTGATAATTTCCTATAGCTCGCGGGGTATGTAGTTAGAGAATTTCTCGTATTTTTTTATTATTTTGCACTCTAGTTACATACAATTAAAAAATAGTTCAAAGTCGCCACTGCCCTCCAAATACACCATGGCAACCGGGAAACAAATTGAAATTCGCAAATTGAGATTAGTGGACCATACAAAAAAATATGTGCGTGATCAAAAACAAGTGCATCTTTATGGCTAAGGAAAATCCTGAAGGCTCGATTGATCGGTAAAAAGCTAGAATGGTTGCGATTAGCTGCAATCAATGTCCAAGCATCGATTATGAGGATACATATGCTCCAGTAATGAAATTACAGTTATTTTGAACGTTATTAACAGTTTGCCAGTATGATGTCAAAACGGCATATCTGCACGGTGAACTGAAAGACACTACATTATGGAATAGTCGGAAGGGTTTTTGAGCCTTGAACTTAAAGGGCAATTACATCCATTTTGACATGCATGTTTACTTTTGGACCACTTACACAATAACTAAACACAAGAATTGCGGTAAGAATACGTTACGTACGTCCGATACAACAATTTAATTACTGCATCACCAAAACACGATACGGAGACAGCCATTTTTTTGCTGGAACGCGCGGAAATTAATGCCGACAGATGGTTCTTATCAATTTCGACTCGCAGCCGATCAAGATAGCTCTGTTGGCTATGAGAGCTCAAGCATCCGAAGGACTTAGCTGACCGACGACGGTAGTGACCAGCTGAGGCCGTCGGATGCTTGAGCTCTTACAGTCAACAGAGCTCTCTGAATCGGCTGCGAGTCGAAATCGATAAGAACCATCAGTCAGCATTAATTTCTGCTCATTCCAGCAAAACAATGGTGGTCTCCGTTTCGTATTTTGGTGATGCAGTAATTAAATTTTTGTATTGGACGTACGTAACGTATTCCTACTGCAATTCTTGTGTTTAGTTATTGTGTACATGATTCAAAAGTAAAACATGTATATCAAAATGGATGTAATTGCCCTTTAAAAGAAACTTTGTGCGGTGCAGAAGAGCCTGTTATGGACTGCCTATGTCAGGAAGCTGTTGGAACAAGAACCTTGATAATGTATTAACGACTGTTGGACTGAAAAGAATGGAAAGTGACCCATGCCGCTATTTTGTAAGACGTGGTACAAAAATAGTTCTCTTAGGTGCTTTCGTGGATGACAGATTCATTGCTGGAACTCACAATATGGTAGGAAAGGGAAAGGATGACTTTACAATGACTAACATGTTGCTCCAGGAGTACTTTTAGGAGTTGAAATACTGGAAATCAAAAATGGATTTTAGCTATTACATAAGTGGTATGTGGAGAAAATTCTTTTGAAGTTTGAGCTAGCAAGTTGTAATCCTGTCAAAAGACCAGGGGATCCCAATCAAGATCTTCACAAGGGCAAAGAATCAGACTTAGTTGACAACGCACAGTACCTAGAAATGATTGTATCATTAAAATATTTATCAGTTGGGTTATGCCCTGTTATCACATACATCATAGGCCATTTGTCACAATGCGGCAAGGAGCCACGACAGATTCACTTGACTGCCGTGAGTTTACAGGTATGTTCAGGGCATTAAGAATTACATGATATTCTTCAGTAGAGATGGCAGAAAATTAGAAGTCAGTGCGTATGCAAGTTGGTGTTGCACTGAAGATGCCAAGTCGTATACTGGCTAGACTGTAAAATTAGGAAGTGCACTTATTAGCTGGAAAAGCCAAAACAAGGGCTGGCTGTCCTATCTATATGCAAACCCGACATTAATGGCCAAATATGAATGAGTTCAAGAGTTAAACTAGCTGGCTAGCTTGCTATTCAAGCTAGTAGTGTGCGAATGTGTTGAACTACCACTCACACTGAAATACAGTAGGCCTGCTATAGACTGGATCCGGAATGGTAGTCGAGAATGAAACACATCAACATAAAGTATTACTTCATACGTGATGAAGTAAGGCCAGGAACAGGAAGACATGGAGGCTGATTTCTTAACAAAGCACTTAGGTTGCGATAAGCTAAAGTCCTGCATCGTGAAAGGGGACTTGGACTTTAGGATTGAAAACGTGGACAACTGCATGAATGGGGGATTGTTTCTAACATAATCAACACAATTTACATGATCTCGCTTTTTGTGATATGTCCTTATTTATAGCTGCTGAGGTGGCCTGTTTGTGTATGTGGAGAAACTGAAAATAGGTATAGCCTGCAATTTTCCGATTGCTCTCCTCAAAGACCCCTTTTATTTAATCCTATGCTCTTTCGCATCATCAGATGACTGTGGCACCATGTCACCATGAAGAATGAAAATAACTAAGTCCCAACGTACCCCGCAAACCATGTGCATGGACCCTGAACAAAGTGAGCATGTACAGCCCAGTGGTCAGAGTTGCCGGCTACCAACCAAGTGAATGATGGATCGAACCTCAATAGCAACCAAGGTACAACTACATATGGGACCTAAAAAAAAGTTTAAAAGTCCTTTGATGATGCGAAAGAGATCCTCAATGCCTCCTTTCCTGTAAAATCACAACCTTTACAGGGATGCTTTACATAAATTAAGGGGAATGCTACGATTTTTCTGTTATGGTCCACATGGTATATTTGCACCCAGTACCACTACCAGTATCCCGTCTTACTATACTAACAGGTATCTTCCTTTTTTAGTTTTTGTTCTACATTCCAACATTCCTACACTCCTACATTCCAAAAGTATGTTTCCTTTTCACAAATATATTGTTTGTTTCAGTTAACAGGTAGCAAACTGTGTGGCAAGATGGCCGTATTTATTTTTTCTGCAGTGACCCACGAGTACGTGTTTCTTCACATGTTTAAGTTTCTTCTTCCCACCTTATTCATTCTGATCTGGATATCAAGTAAGTTAACCACTCTAAAATGGTAACAAATTGGTTGAGGTTTTAAAAAAAAAAGCTTCTGTAATTTCATTGCAAAATTTTCTTTTTTAGGGTAAGCGCACAGTGCACACCGGTTCTGATTCTAATTTTGGCGCCGACTCTAAGCGCAAGTGGGGTGCATACAGTGTAAACTGACCAGCAGTGATGTAGCTCAACAATTAAAACATGAGAGACAGGGAGCTCATGGCATAAATAAGTTACATTTCACATACGGTGAATACCAGCACCCGTTCCCAGAAGCAGATAACATTAGTTTTTTCCCCCTAATATTTTCCTGTGGAAATGGAACTTTCTACTACAGTTTAGATAAGCAATTGCTTTGAACGTTCTGCTCTGTTGAAAGCAGCTTTGATCTTTTGTTCCAGTTTATGCGATTTTGGTACATTTTAGCAATGATAGTGTCTATGTCCATTTTCTTGCCACAAAAATGTTAAAATGTTTAGAGAAACTGCGCTACGTACGTCCTGGTTTTTAAAATCGGCACCAACCAGATTCTAAAATTCATTCTGGTCAACAGTCACGAGTCCGACAGTCAGCACGTGCCTGTTGCCTCCTGCCTTTAGTACCATTCTTAGTGCTGATTGAAATCGTTCGTTAAAATTGGAATCAGAATCGGCACTGGCGTGCACCCTTAGGGTACAGGCACAGTACATGCCAATTCAGATTATGATTCCGATTCCGATTCTGATTCTGGTGGTCCGCTCGGATTGGTGTTACAGGAAGAGTACTATGTAATAAAGTAGTCGTGCAGATAGAGCCATGGCAGGCACATGTCTTACTCTGACTGTTAACCAGAATGAATTTCCCCATTCTGGTTGATGCAGATTTTAAAAACTGGGATGTAGGGGGGGGGGGGTTGCTGGAGGTTTGCGGAGGATCTGGTCGAACCCCTGGAAAGGGGACCTTTGCAAAGTCCCTGCCAGGACTGCCGGCCAGGGTAGCATGAGAGGCTACCATGCTCCTTCAGCAGCTATGGGAATTATTCTCGCCAATTCTGGAGAATCTTTTTGCCCCTATGATGATCGGAGGTTTTCCTGATCGAAACCCCTGGTTGGCACCTCCCTTTACCAGATATTTCCTCTTCTAAAAAATCTGATAATGTTCAAAATAAAGCCAGTTCAGCCACACGAGCATTAAATTGATTCGGCTGACTGAAGGCTCAAAGAAATTAATTAAAAAAGAAAGTAGCGTTGTGTCTCGTAAAATTTTAACATTTCTGTGGCTAGAAAATGAATATTGACGCACTCATTGCTACAGTGTACTAGAATAGTGCAAACTGGCACAAAAGATTAAATCTACAATCCAACAGAGCGTTCATAGGAGTTGCTTAGCTAAAATGTAGTAGAAAGTTGCAATTTCCACATGAAAATACTAGAAAAAAAATGTTATCTGCTTCTGGAAACAGCTGAATGTATTCACCATAATGCACTATGTAACTTATTTATGCTGTAAATTCCTTGCATCTCATGTTGTTATTTTTGAGCAACATCAACGCCGATCAGACTGCCTTATGCGCACCCCACGTGCACTGACAGGCACTGCAAAACTCAGAATTGGAATCAGAATCGGAACCTGCATGCACTGTGTGCAATATACCCGTAGTCTGACAGAATGAGATATTTCGGTGCGGTCAGTTGGGATAACTTAATGAGAAGCAGCAATTATGCCTTTCTTTTTTAACAGAAAATTTTAACGTGTTGCTTTTGGGCAGGGCCGTCGACAGGGGGAAGGGGGGGGGGGGGGGGAAGGGGAAGCAATTTGCCCTGAGCCCGGGAAAAATGGGGCCCGGGCAAAGTACAAGCACTGCCCGAGTTCTAAAGTTTGAATTATAAAATAAAAAGTAATTCGTTGTGGTACTTGTGCTGATTTTTTGTGAAGAGGAAAGTTGCATGTATAGAAAATATCAACACAAACTTCATACCACGTCTGTCAAAACAAAAACACGAAAACATTGAAAATAACGCTTCTAACGAGCAACGAGCTCACAAAAATCTGTTCACATTGGTACAATAGTGAACAGATTTTTGTGAGCTTGTTAAGCTCACACGTTAAGCTTCTAACGAGTTCGTTACTCGTTAGAAGCGTTCTAACGAGTTCGTTACTCGTTAGAAGCGTTATTTTAAGTGTTTTCGTATTTTTGTACCAATGACATTCTTGTACAGTATAGGACATTGAACTTTGAACACTTTAACTGTTGTACTGAATTCCGCATACGAAATAATCGTTACTGGCAGATGCCAGTGGTTGGACAAATATCTTTTCATTGTTGAAATAGGACAATGTTGCATTGCTGGAGCCCGCTTCTAAGCAATAGATAGTTAGAGTGATCTAGACTTGATTTGATTTGTTTTATTAAGGCCTTGGCCGGAAGCCACTCGCCCTACTACAACAACTAATCGCTACTAATCTATAATCTAGACCAATTGTCTACTGCAAATCCGCACAAAAGTTGCACAAACACCACTGTAACAAAGTACACCACTGTCCGAGTTACACCACGGTGTACAATTATTTTACCACAGACCATGCACCACTGTGTTCCAGCAGCTCTCCATATTTCGTTTGAGAGCTATGGTGCACCATGCAGGAGAGGGAGGACAACAAACAGGAGTCAGAGTGAAACGATTCACACTGGTATGCCTGTCGCCCTGACAAAAGACGCGACAGCACGCAATCTACATAACACCACTGCCTTTCCCACCCAGGAGAGAAGACCAGACAAAGTTGGATCCGCCCGTATATACTCCACCTGACTCGCCCTGTGTGGTCGAAATGCGACACGGTTAAGGAGGAGATGCTGAGGCGTGTGGTCATCATCGCAGTAGGGACAAGATGGGGACGCTAACCAGCCAAGCCTATGCTGGTGGACCCGAAGGAACAAATGGCGAATGATATAAGTTTCTCACGCAACAATGCTAAAATCGTAACAATGGAGTTTTCATCCAGGAAAAAGCGCTGCATCAATGCTTGTGTGGCAAAGAAGTTTTCAAAACTCAATTTATCACCCAGTTTAGACGATCTCAGTACTATACAACAATGCGTGTAACAATACAACAAGCTTGATACCTTCATCCCAGGCCTGGAGAACTGGGATTTACATCCCAGGCCTGGAGTACTGAGATCAACAAAGGGCCAGCACGTGCACAACAAAGAACATATCGTTCTGACGTTCTTTTGCTCAGAAAGCATGACAATGTGACTGTGCGTGCAACAATGTTTACACAAAAAAAAAAAAAACGAATCCTAATCCCGATTTTCCCCTTGAGCGAACAAGACGATGTTGCAATAACAATGCCAGCGAATGCGCTTTTCAATTGTTACGCAACTGGGTGATAAATAGGTTATTACCGGCTTTTCCTCGTACTGAGCTCAACAATGGCTCGGCCCCTGCGGGGCCTCCATATTGTTAATCTCAGTACTCGGAAAGCGGGTAATAACCTATACGTCCAATAGTGTACAGTACGTTAGTCTCCTCAAATTAATATTGTGATAGGGTGACACGTCCCGACATGTTATGAAGGCTGCTGGCATTTTAACGTTGGAGCTACTGTTGCTCAATGATTGAACGACTAGTTATAAATACTAGATTGTTACAAATGTAGGTATAAATTCGCTAACTTTAGAACGCTACGGGGGCATTGTTGTAAGTGGAGGTTTTGAAGTTATATTTTGGTGCTTTGTAAATTGTTTGTTTGTTTGGTATTTGGTGTGGTTTTGGGGGCAGATAATCTGTATAGGTTATCGCCTGATTCCCGAGTGCTGAGAACTAACAATGTCGAGGGCCGCAGGTCCGAGCGATTGTTAGTTCTTTGCACGAGGTAAGCAGGCGATAACTTATTTATCTACCGATGTCCGCATCTCTGCCTGACAATGAAGAAGCACGCGACTCCAATAATGATGTAGTTCACGGAGTAGTCCAACAATGCGAAGCGGAAAGAAAATAAATGGTAGTGTTCTATTACGGCTTCGGATTTGGTATTCGAGGATTTGTTTGATTTGTCGATTGATGGAGATATTTCGAAAGAGATTACGTAATATAATGTTGGAAATGGTTGTGTCAGTGTGCAAGATCGCTCCTACTTTGGGGGTGAAACCATCCCTTCTTTGCCCTTTTTCTTTGCCTTCTTGCCCTTTTGGTAGACAGAATCATGAAGAAAATCTATAATAAAAAGTTAAAACATTTAAACAAAGGCTTTTTCGATGATCTGCAACACCAATACCGAGTAGGCCAAAATAAGGCACGTCACAAAAAAAAAGGTCCTCAGAAAAAGGCCCCCCCCCCCATCCTTTTTTATGTTTGCTCTTCAGCGGGCACCCTTGTCGGTGAGTCCAACATTTTACATGGAAACTAACGATCTGCACAAGCAAGCAAAAATGTCCCTCCGAAACTACAGATTTTAAAGAAACTTTTAAAGGAGCAACTTTAAATTTCACAATGGTTGTCATATTGTAATGAATTTTAATGAAATGTTACCGATATTGCCCGTTTTCAGTATTTATTATGGTGAAAAAAATCTTGCCGTTTAACACGTAAATTAAATTTACACAATGGGACGTGTAACACGGGTTTCGTTTAACGAGTGCTGAGATTTAGTTCTCAGTAACGGTGTAGAGAACAGCCCTTTTTCATTGTTCTCCTGCATCGTTGTATTGTAATCGAGGTCAGTCCCCTTCATTGTTGTGTTTCTGCATCCTTGTATTGTTACAAGAGGGCTAAGATACGGATATCGGTAAATAAGTATGGTTAACGCTGCATATTGAATCAAATCAAATCAAATCAACTAGTTAACCTACACTTATAACAATGATAGTAGCATTGTTATAAGTGTATGTTAACACAATGCCCCTGTAGTCCAAAAAGCATAAATATTCATGGCCATTGGTTGGCCTTGACGTTGTTCGGGGGTATCTCTAGAATCTCTATAGGTAACTAGTTCGTTCTCTTCAACCAAAGAAAAAGGTTAACTTGAGTATTGAAAAAAAAACAATTCAACAAAGGTGCACTGGAACCCAAGGCATAAGAACACACCAAAATGAAACAAATTCTAAGGAAAAAAAAGTCACGTGAATCAACAACACAGAAAATTCGGCTATTATATAGTTTAACCGAATGACGAAAACTCACTCAATTTTGGTACTTACTGACGCAGAAGAAAAATGGGGAAGAAAAATAATTAGCCGATTCCTTTCAGTGTAACACATTTGCTGGAATCCGGAAGCCAAAGGCTGTGTGTTGCCTCCTGACTGGTGTGAATCATAATTTTCTGTAATATAACAAAATCGTTTTCGGAATCAGAAGAAAACAAAGCACTTACCCAAGCCGTCAGTTATTATTGCTGAACAAACGTGTTCTAAAGAACAACCACCAATCTACAACAATAACCCAGCAAGTGCTGGTAAACAGTCAAGTGTGGGTATACAATACTTATTAGATTAGATTAGATTCTTTATTGAGCCAAGAACATAGATGCGGCCTTCAAGCCATGCCCTCAGTCTATCCTACTTACACGCTAATTTACAGCTAAATAAAACAAGCCTTACAAACCAAAGACACTAGAAGCACCACACAATACAACTCTCCCACAACTCTCTGACCATACATCACAGCACGCCACAGCATGGCTCGAGAGAATGACGAGGGACAAGAAGAACGAGACAGCCTGATACACAAAGTAGTGGAGTAAGGAGAGGAGGTGGTGGTAGAAGATTGGAGGGGGGGGGGGGAGGGAAAGAACGAGTTATTACCTAGGGGGAGCAACCGATCACTGGACAAAACGTCATGTAGGCCGGCAGAAACCAAGCACCCGTCCCAGAGACCCACAGCCAAGAGCAGAGTGAGGCGGAACCCCCAAGACCTCCTGTAACGAATCTGCCTCTTCCCTGTGGACGAAGCATCGCTGCGGAGCCTAGAGAATACACTCTAAAAGGAAATGATGCACTGTTTGAACACCCCCACCACATGCACACTCATGCGACCGTGCCCAACCGAGGCGGGCAAGGTGAGCTCGCAGCCGTGACACCAGGCCCGCATCTCTGCGAGAAAGGCCATTCAGGAGCCACGGGCAGGCAGTGGATGGATGGAGAGTACAAAGCCGCCGCCCCGTCTCACACGTAGCCCAGGCTGCAGCCTACTCACCCTGAAAAATCCTACTTACAACCTGACGCAGATCGCGAGGGCCCAGAGCAAAGCGGACCGCACTACAGCCCCCTCACGGGCCAGACCATCCGTCAACTCATTCCCTAAAACCCCCAAATGGCCCTTGACTCAACCAACAAACACACTAAGACCCCGATGATGCAGAATAAATAGCTTCCACCTGATCTCTAACGCGATCGGGTGCGAGCACTGAAGTGACCAGTAGCAACTCCTGAGAAAACCGATCCCAGCTAGGGAGTCAGACAAAACACAGAAGCTAGGGAGCAGCAGGTCTGCACCCACATCAAGAGCCACGGACACCGCAACAAGTTCTCCCACGAAGACCGATGGGAGAGAACCAAGCAAGTAACAGGAACTCCAAGTGGAGACTCGGGACACACACCCATACCCCCCCCTCGTCTCCAGCCCGCAGAAAAGAGGCGTCGCAGTAAATCAGCATACAGTCCTCAGACACACGGACGGGAACTGTCAGATCAAGCAGAGCCACGTCAGCAGCACAACACCACACCCACGGGGGTAGAGTGTGAACAACCAAAGGCTCCGGGGAGCCCACCATCCCTGCCCGACCGAAAAGAGTAGCCCCCAAATCCAGGGCGCCCAACCATTCCCGAGCACCCTGGGGTAGCAACATGTAATCCTGCAGTATGCTTGGCCAGAGGGTCAGTAGGACCCTAGCGACTGCACGGTGACAGAGCCTGACCAGCAACTCTCTGGCCCGGTACAGAACTGGGGTCTCGCTGGCCTCAACATGAAGAGCAGAAACAGGCGTGGAGGGTAGGCACCCCATGACAAACCTAAGGCAATCATTCAGGACGACCTGTATCCCGTCAAGGGCCTGACAAGAACTGGCCAGAACCGGAACGTGGAAGTCAGCACAGGAACGTAGATACACTCTATAGAAAGTAACAACTGTGCTACGCTTCGTTAGCGACCTGATCCCTGCCAGAGATTTCAGAATGTTCCGACGGGCTACAATAATCTTCCTGACCGCAGCCACATCATGCATCCAGGTGTGCTGAGGGCAATAAGGACAGAATTGGTGGCAATTGCGAACAGCACTGGGCTCCACCCCAGCAAGCCACCTCCCTGAGATGGTTCACAATTTGGCATTGCTTTCGCCCGGTCACATCCATTAGCCAGGTCTGGTCGCGGTGAAGGTATGACGTATCGAATACTCTGCTGAGCTTGTTGAGCTGTATTGTAGTTTCGGAAGGTACTGAACGGCTGATGCAACATCACTGCGCACGCACTACGTGAAGTTTGAAGCAAAACTGTCTCTAACAGTGGTTGCGTTCTGTTGGCTCTGTTCGGTGCTTTAGGAAGGTACTGCAGGCCTCTCGGATGCCAGACTCCAGATATAACATCACGTCTTGGGCTCCCTGGTGTTTCCGAGAGCCGAACTGGGAAGGAAACAACTGCCCTGAACCTTCAACCTGCCACATCAGCCTGTTCACAAACATCCTCTCGTATATCTTGCGAGCACAGGAAAAAATGGCAATTGGCCTATAACTCGTAACGGCCGATTTCACTTTACCTCTACCCAGTACCTGGGGTCAAGATGGAAAACATCCATGACTGCGGTAATGGAGCACCAGCGAACAGGCTTTGGTAGAAGCTAAGTAAAGCAGTCCGGCTGCTGCCCTCAAGATCCTGGTGATCCCCATAAGACACTCCGTCAATGCCCACAGTACTGTCCGAGCGACAGGATGCCATCGCAGCAGTAAGCTCCAGCATAACGAACGGGGCGTCCGACCCATCCAACCCCTCAGAGGCCCCCCCAGCACCCTGGGGTTGAGGAGGGTTCCTTGGAGAGTCAAACACTGCCACAAAGGTATCGTTAAACGCCTTCGCCATGCAGCGGCCCGCAGAATCTCACCCGCCTGATCAAAAATCAGGGTGGGCGTCCTGCAGACTCACCATGGCCAAGACCTTGGAGATCAACAAGCCCGCAGCCACCCGTGCACACAGCCTAGCCCCAAAAAGTACCTTTTTCCTACGGAGGAGGAACCTGCTCTCCTGGGTAGTTCCAATATACTCAAACCACCGTTGATCACACCTGAACCGTTGAAACCTTTGCCATGCCCAACGCCTATCCCCGACTTTCAGGACACAGGTGAGCGTCCACCACAAAGGTTTATGCCCATTCCCCTTGACCCCCCCCCCTCAGTGAACAGCCCGCCCCCTCCCCCTTCCTTGACCCATCTCACCAGCCATGGTGCGAAGTCACCAGAGTCAATGACTGGACGGGCAGGTCGGTAAAAAATCCTCTTCTCCCCAGCATTCCAAGATAAGGCCACAGGAAAGTGGTCATTCCTCCGTACGTACGTCGACACCTAAAAAAAAAGCGAAACGCATAGCCAGGTTACTGGTGCATAAAAACGGTTACATCAAGGACTGATTCTTGGATGGGCCCCCCCCCCTGGACCAATGCACGAACGTTGGTAAGCTGTCCTGTATCTCCGCTAAGTCAAGACGGTCCAGCAAACCAGCAAAGACCCGGCCTCTAGTGTAACAGCATGCACTACCCCACTGCCAGTGGTGGGCGTTGAAGTCCCCTCCCAAAAGAACTGGACCCCGAAGCAATGACACCCATCTTTCCCACTCCTGCCAAATGACATTCCCCTTGACATGTAGCACACCAACCGTGAGCCACCCCCTCCTCCCCCACCAGACCCTGAGGGTGCATGCATCGATCCCTCGACATGGGGGAAGGGGTGGGGGCAAAATCACAAGAATATGATGACGGACATAAACCCTAATGCCCGACTGGCCTACATCCCCAAAACCCACAAAACCATCCAAAACAAGGACAACACATGGTGGGAGCTTGGTTTTTACCAACCCTAGCGTACCAACTTTAGACCCCAACCCCTCTCATATTCCACACACACAGCGTGAATGGCACAGCTACGTTCACAATCAGCCACTACAGGGACACTGCAACTAAAAGCAATTCGTTCTCCTCTTCTGTATCACCAGAACTCGCGGAGCACGAAACACTGGCACTAAAACCATCATTACAGGCCACCTCTGCAGACCCATTGGTTCACTCGCACTAAACCAGCTCACTGCTTGATTGCAACGCATCACGTTCTGCCTGGTTCCGCACTTTCACTCTCACTAGCCCAGTTGCACACTTGACCAGGCACAGACAACACTCCGCCACTCAAACCACCACTGGGCTCACTTGACAGTACATCCAATGCACTCCCTACCACATCTTCAACACTCTCAAGCGCCTCACCGCCACACGCACAGACATCTGGGGACACTGCTGCTGAAGCCCCACGAACATCTAGCACAGGAAGCACATCACTTTTGTCACCAACACTAGTGCTAATACCCACCATCGGCGGCTGCTCCTATTGGTCCACACTGCCAGACAAGGGGGGAAACGATTGCAGTCCACGGCAACCACCTTCAGAAGCGGTGGCGAGCTTGCAAGTGCTGACTGCAACGATGAGGCCTCGAAGGTTATGCTCTTTATACCTCCTCGATGCTAACAATAGACCTCCTCGGCTACACCGCGGAGGGCGTTGTTGCCATAATCGGAGGCATAAATCGCATAACCTCCTCTACATTGTTGCAAACGATGTAAATAACTATTACTTTGATGTCTCTTGCGGCTGTAACGTGGTGGCTTGACAGTAGGACGTGGTGTGTTGGTGCTGGACTAATGGTTAGGATAGGTTAAGTTAGGTTAGGCATGAGGCTTCTCAGGCCGTGTAGTACTCAAATAAACACATAATAACTATTACATATCCTACCGAATATCGTTCTTCTTTGCTGTTGCTAGCACGAGTGTCTCGTCGCTTTCGTGTGATCGTCTTATGCATTGCTAAGACTGGGTCATGTTAAAGCATTAATTTAATTCGCCATTTTTAACGTGAAGAGTAATCAAGGCAGAGAAGTCACAAAGGGGCAATTATTTTTTTTTGCCCTAGGCACAGGCATTCCTGCATTTGGTTATGTTTAAGGTTATTAAGTTCTTAATGAACCAGCCTTCGCTAAAATTAAGCTCATGTTTAATACGAAAGAAGCTTGGTCTTTACTTTTATCTCTATCCAGAATCATAGTGCCATGAGCAAAAGATATCCTAGAATGAGTTATAAACTAAAACATTTTACAACTTTAGAGAATACTTATACTTATGCCTTGTTGCTTCTCGTTTTACAACGACGTACTTATATTTCACAAGCATAAGGCCATAAAATTCTTTCCTTTCCAGTTCCTCTAACATTTGTGCATGGCAAATCCAAATGTTGGAATATTTTTTGGTTATGTTCCGTCATGTTCGGCACTGGCATAAGTGCGAATTTCATTTGCATGGAATGGCACTTCCGGCGGAATTGTTCACCGTATTACGTAAGTTTTAGCCATTAAAAAAGGTGGCAAAACATTGTTTAAATTTAACCATTGACTTTTTAAGTGGGAGTGGGATATCCGAGGGTAGAATGTTCAATATCCCTCTCACAGTCCCTCTCAAAGTTGTACCTCTTTTTCCACCTTTTATTCTGACTTATATGAGGGTGACAAATTTGATGCTTTCAAAGGCTAGGCCATGAAGCCCCCTACATGGCAGGTAACAGACACTCAGAATGATAACGCTAGAGTTGCTATGCGATGCCAACAATTTTGGGATGTAGTCCCAGCGAAACTGCGCTCTTCGTCCTGATAAAATTGTAAAAAAGCTTTGACCAGCACTGTCATTTCACTCTTTTATTTTCAATGGCGATAAATGCATAGTGTTGATTGTTTTGAATTTGAATTTAGACACACGCTAATGTATCGCCGTCAAGTAATAGTAGATCAGCTGATTGTAGACATCCGATTGTTAAAAAATGATTGTTGATGAAAAAAAAGGCGGCCTCACTAGCTACTGTGTCTTTTAACTGAAACAAGCTTATACCTGATTTTAGCATACTGGTGTAAATTCCCCATGCGGTAAGAAGTTTTGCAAATCGTTTGAATTGGGTGTCTTGGGCCCAGTAACGAAGGAACTTCAACATGAAGATGTGGGAACGTGCTCCTTATAGAGAAAAAGTGTCCTCAATAATGATTATTTGTGTTACTAGTGACTAGTGACAATATCTATTAAAGGGACACCCGGCCTGCCTTATAACATTCCGCCTGCCTTATCACAACCACGAGCAGATCGCCATCCACGCATTTAATACCGCCAAGGTCAACTGAGACAGTAGCTGCATTCTCTGCAGCGACAAACGTAGCTGCAGTCTCAGTTGGCTTTGGGAATAGTACACGAAAAAGCATCAACATAAAGATTGCGTCGTCACAAACCGGAATGCTTTTCGTATTTTGAAATCACACTCTAATTTTTTAGGCTAGTATATTACAATTTTTCTTCGGGGATCTATTGGCATAATTAATTTTAAGTTTTACTGCATTAGTCTTTTAGATTTTTAATGTCATAGTAATTATTAGCAAACGATTAAAATTAGTACATGTGCACACACAGATGAAACTTCAAGGTCATTGTAGGCGCGCAAAGCATCATATACGTTCCCAATATTCAACAGAAAATCTCCTAGTCGCCACATTTTAAAACGGATTTTTTGCAAGGGAAAGACTAACGGTAAGTAAATAGACCTTTGGGGCCGTACTTGATGTGGAGGATCGAGAAAAATGGCCATTACACGGCCCTTCTCTTCCCGAAAATCCCAGGGGTGGCTGAGGTCAGGATCGAACCCAGGACCTCTTGCACATGAAATGGTCGTGCCAACCATTAGGCAACCTTGCCCAACACAAGGGCAGAAAATAGCAGAAAAAAACTAGATGCTTGCTTTCTAATGCAGTATTGGTATTGTTCACAATCATCTACACGACTAATGCGCCACTAGCGAGGCAGAATTGGAGACGTCAATGCGGTGCCTTCACGTCGTGATGAAATGATTGTTATGACCGCTCGACGTTTTTTTAACACACTACAAGGAAGAGGGAACGTTTCGTCTGCTGTTGGAAACCACCACAAGAAGACTACTTAAGACAATATTAGTTTTCATAAACATTTAGGCATAGCCTACTTTTAAAGTCCTTATTGTGTGCGCGGCGTATCTTGAGTCCTGCAAGTATTTTGTGAGCGGCTACGTCTTCCTGGAGGGGGTGGCTTTAATCGATGGCCGCCATTGTTTTTTTTAACCATCTTGGATATCAACAAGGCACTCTGCTACTGAAAACGTACAATCGATTATCTGTGTTCGTTCTGTTGAGAACTCAAGATAGGCCGCGGACACTATAAGAAATATTCACATCACTTAACTAATGCAGTACTATGTTTGGCAAAAATAAGATTCATCTGATTTTTTTTTTTAATCACAACCCTTACGCACAATTAGAAACATTACTGAATATGTGGGGAATAAACAGAAGACTCCTACGATAAGCCATATTAGCTGAATCTGTGTATTAGTGATCTGCAACCACTGACTGAAAACGTGCCAAAAATGCTTATACAAGTTTCATTTTGTGTGACAAGTTTTTAGTTTTTTTTTAGTTGTTCATTAATTTCTGAATTACTCTTGCAGAATGGTTATTGTCTGATTAATAATGTTCCCAGTTATGATGTCTGGTTAAATTGATATGTGCGAGTTTAAATCCTCTACACCCTTTCCCCAGGTTTATTGATTTCCGAACGTAAAATCCACAAGGAGGAAATAAAATGAGTGTGTGAAATTTAAAATAACTCTGATAATGAGTTCAGAAGTTATCGTGTTAACAGATAAACAGACACGAGCAGCGGATGAGAAGCTCATTTGTTCTGCTTTCCTAAGCAGTAAGTAGTTAAGGGTACTGTTTTAGCACCTTAATATGGCGTTGTGTACGGTTCCTAACAGAAATCAATACTAAACTTCGGTACACAAACCTTTTCGTAACTAATTCAGTGCTATTTGAGATTTCAGTCTGTAACAGTTCCAATGCAAGTTCGTGTTTGAAGATTTCAAATTTTCTCCGTAACAGATTTCAATGCTGAGGCGAAGCCTAGCATAAAGTTGTTGTGTGCAGATTAGTATTAGAGTATGGAGATGTTGTGCGCGCGATAGCATGGGCTAACTCTTCCTAATGCTAGAAGATTTCAATGCATGACGTTGTTGTGTGCAGATTAGTATTGGAGTACGGAGATGTTGTGCGAGCGATAGCATGGGCTAACTCTTCCTAATGCTAGAAGATTTCAATGCATGACGTTGTTGTGTGCAGATTAGTATTGGAGTATGGAGTTGTTGTGCGCGCGCTACCATGGGATGACCCAATGCTACAAGATTTCAATGCATGACGCTGTTGTGTGCAGATTAGTATTGGAGTATGGAGTTGTTGTGCGCGGGGCTAGCATGGCCTAACTCTTCCCAACGTTATTCCATTTAGTATGGCCATGCTATGCGTGCGATAGCATTGTCGTCATCTTCGTCTGTACTTTGGGGGCTGAAAGAGAAAAACCTTTAGTTCTGCCTTCATCCTGAAAGAGAAAGCTTTTGACGGTTCATTTGCTCGCTAGTTAGTAACACTTTCAATGTTAAAATACTTTCAACACTTTGAAGTCCTGAAAGAGAAAGCTTTTGACGGTTCATTTGAGCGATAGTTATGTTTTGTTTGCAATATCATGCTTGGTGATCGTGATATAAGGGTTTTTTGATACCGGTTTGGGCGGTGGTTACCTCTATGGGAGTTTGTTTTTGAGAATGGTATTATGGAGGTTTTAGAAGCCTACGGGAAGGTTTTTGCATGTTTGGTGATCGTGATATAAGGGGGTTTTCTTACCCCCACTTTAGTGGCGGTCACCTACTATTCTCTATGGGAGAGTTTGACAGTTTGTTTTCGAGAATGGTCATTATGACGAAAAAGTCTCTTTGGTCGAAGGGTCTTCGCACGAAAAAGGGGTATAGAGCGAGGGGAAGAGTTAGTTCTCCTTTTTTTATCACAGGTTTCTACCAAAGGTAGATCTGCGGAGAAGGGAAACCTCTTTTGGAGATAACCCTCTCAACGCGCGCGCGCGAAAAGGACGTTGGCTCAGAGTTCCCAGGCTCCTAGTCGAACCACACTTTTCTCCGCTCTTCCTACGGGAGGACCGTGTAGGATTGAGGAAGATGACAGTGTCCTTACGTGGTTCTTTGTTTTTTTTTTCATATTTTATTACGAACTGTATGTAAGTTGGAGTTTTATATCCTCCAACAAAAAACATGCAGCTGGAGTAAGGCCCCAGAACTAGGACAAAAAGCTGGAGTGAGGCTCCAGAACTATAAGTCATTATACAATATTATGGGTACAAAAGCTGGAGTGAGGCTCCAGAACTAAACCCGTTACACAATAACTAAAAAAAAACTCGTCACAAAAGCTGGAAGTTAGGCTCCAGAACTGAATAGTCGTTATATAATATTACGCTTTACCCGTCACAAAAGCTGGAGTAATGCTCCAGAAACTAGATTACGGTTATATAATGGTAAAGAAAAAAAAAAGACTTCCCCGACTAACACTTCTCTCTCTCTCTTCCCCCAGCGAGTAAGGCTTTACACGTCTGTTGGCAGTTGGCGTCGACGAAAGGCTCAGTCGTGTTCAATTTGAAATGTTTCTTTACGAATCTAACGACTCGTCGGTCATTAGCGTGTTTCGTCATGTGATTCAACTTATCTAGAACGCGGTTCATGGACAGTCCGTTCGCCTTATGGTATAGAAAGTAGAGACAATACTGTCCACATACGACGCTGCAAGGCCCCTGCAAGCTCGTGAGGTTGTAACGTTTGAACATAGAGTTTTTCTTGAGAAAACGCAAAATGTGAATGTTTCGTGGTTTTAACCCGTAACTGTCGAAATAGTCCACGCTCGCTGTCCTTCTGTCGAAATAGACGGCGACCCAGTGACTGCCAGGTTTCGTCGCAGGGTCCAGATTGATGATGTAAGCTTCTCGGGTGGGTGTCTCGGGCAACTGGTCGGAAGCGTACACACCGCCAAAACGAGGGCCGAGCTTGTTGTGTCGTCTGGCCGCACTTCTCAGTTCGTCCGTCTGCATGGTTTTTCTCTCAGTGTTCGTACAGCACGTTCTTGGACTGGTCAATCTCGAGAACGGTTTGATGGACCATGTACATCACCAGGTTGACGGTTTCGACGAGCGCTTGCTTGAACGTCACGTCGACTCTGAGAGCTCCCTGCTTAATAAGGTTGTGGTGGCACTGTCCCTGGCTTTTGTCGGCGGTCAAGTCGAAGGCGTACAGACAATTGCCCAGAGGATAGTCGGCGTATGGGAGACGAGGCGCCGAGTCGGAAGTGAGTTTGTCGAGTGCCTGGAAGAGGGAATAATAGTTTCTCACGTACAAGTCGTCGGTATAATCGGGTTTGTAGGGAATGGCCGGAATCGTTCTTCCATCCACTTGCAAGGTGAGGTAGTTGACGTTATAGTGGTGGAAATTAAACGGGTTTGCGCCGTAAGCACCGTTGAAAACATTGTTCGAGACAAAACCCAGCAGGCAGAACGAGGGTAGGTTTCCGAGCACGACGTTGTCGAGATTGCCTTGTCTCGATCCGGCCGGAATGGTGAAAGTCTTAACCTCCACTCGGCGGATGGGGTACTTGACGGTATTGGTCTTGAGGGCCTCCGCGAAGCCGATGAGTACCGAGGGCGATGGTACGACTCGTCGAACGTAGAGGACGGCACTCGTGATGTTGACGCGATAGTCGGCCCCAACTTCCGTACTCATCAGGCAGAAGGCATCCTTGCTTCTGGTGAGTTTCAGCCTCAGGTCGACGTTGTTGAGTAGCAGTCGATCCTGCTGGAAGAGGTCGCAATGGGGTCTGCCGTAGAGATCGACCACCTTGCTGGTTTTGACTCGCCCGTTGCGGTATTTGAAACCGAGGTTCTTCCCAGCGTCCGAGATGTCGGCCTCGTCGAAAGATCCGGGGGTGTCCTTCTTCCACAGCTGGCTCGAAAGATGACTGTCTTCACCGTCACCGCCATAAGTCAACAGAGTCTCGAGGTAGCTACGGTAGGCGTACCCGTTGTCGGAATTGGATATTTGTTTGCCACTCACTTCGCAATCGCACTGGGAAAATAGAGAGTGTAGGAGTAGATTCACGGGAGCTATGGCATTAGCAGCGGTCAATGTCGTCGATGTCTCCTTGACAACCTTACATCGGATGTGGAGATAAGACTGGCTCAGGTCCAGCAGGCAGTCGGCGGCACCGGGCACTACGAACTCGATGGGAGCGCTATCACTTAGAGTGGCTAGAGGATGGTAGGCCACCAAGGTATCGTCGTTCACGGTAACCTGCACCGGAGGTACGGAGAACAGTTCCAATTCTTCTTTGGTGCAGGGCACCGAATCTCTGTCCGGCTTCATCAACATGACGACCTCTGAATGAAAGATTTTCGATGCGGAGGGTCTTTATCTAGTCGAAAAAGTCCGCCTTACTTCTCGGAAGACGGCGATGTGAAGGGGCTTTGCGACGTCGTACGAGAGCAACTAGACCACGGCGACGTTTCCCTCCCGACTGGCCTTTCTTTCGACGACAACACTTCTTCCTCTTTCGACCTGTTCCAGACTGTCCTCCCGTCGCCACCGCAACAGCGTCTCGTTTAGCCGCGTCCCACCTATTTCTAGCGGCTTCCTTAAAGGAGGTCCCTCCCTGAACGTCGTCCAAAAGTTTGGAGCCACTTCTCAACGCGTACCTTCCTACTCCGAAAAGAGCGTTTTTAATAAAAGGAAGAGCCGACCTGAACACACCACCCAGTAAATCCCCGAAACCCGATCCACGCTGTATGCGCCCGCCAGAAAAGTAAGGGGCCCCACCTATCTGGTTTCTCGAACAATAGTGCCCGATGCATACCCGAGGGTCCAATCCTATGTAGGGGGTCCGCATTTTTGCTTCACGTCCGATCGGTCGCCCCTTCTGGGAATAAATGATGGTCGGGACCTAACGACGACTCATGAAATAGGTAAAAGCAAGTTGAAAGGTTTCTTTTTAGCTGTTGGGTAGTGTTTTTTGAGAAGGGACTTGATCCCGCTTACGAAAAACCCACCCCGTTGCCTCTTAGTCCTCGTTCTCCTTTTAACCCTCCTCTTAACTCCTCTCCTCTTTTTACGAGCCATGACGATCAGGGACGCCTTCTAAAGTGTAACGTTACGCTAACCTCCCCCGACCTGAATGGTACTTTTTCTCCCAGATCCGTCATTAAATACACTCTTACCGTTTCGAAATCGCGCCTAGCGAGAGGTCGGTAGTAAGGTTTGGTGAAAATCTCGTGCGTTTTACTCCCCCCATCTATTCTAACTACTCGAAGCAGAGGAGCCAGAACATCTCCCACTACGGTCTCGTTCACGATATCGCTGTATACAAAAATACTATTCAGAACTTCTTTCAAACCGAGTCCGGCCCTACCCACTTTGAAAGATGTAATAAATTTGTCGGGTCCGTCTGGAGGAAAACCGAGGATCTTGGTCAGTTTTTCGTCGATCAAGAGCCCCATTATTTCTACGGAAGTGTTATTCTTGTCGGGGGACAACACTTGGATGGGCATGATGACGGTAGCCACGTTCGTTCCCGGGTTGTAATCAAAATGTGGGTACTGTTCGACATCGATCCTATCTCGCATAAGTTGGTTCAGTTTGGCCACGAGCTCCTCTCCTCTACTGTAATACCCTTTGGGTAGATAGGCGGTCACGGTCGAGAGATGAGAAATGTAGGACAACCACCAACTCCCATCGTTGAATTGATTGTTGATAAACTCTATAGGCACGGGTCCTCCCCCCTTCTTAGGATGGTCTCCCATGAGGATGTCGTAATAACTCTCTTTGAACACGTTGTCTTTTCTCTCCCATCCTAGAAACACGGACAGGTTGTAAGAGAGGCACAGCCTGGCCCCCGTATGGAGTTTGTTGACGATGGTGACGAGACGAGTGCTCTCGTCGTATCGGAACTGGATGACCGACTGCGCGAGCGTCTTGACTACCCAATAGTTGAGAAACTTTATAACATTTTGCATCTTGTAATTCATCAGGTCTACCCCCACGATATTGACGTCCTGCGGCAACCTCCTATCCCCAACCTCCAATTCCGCTTTCGCGATCTCGTCAACATCGACGGCCGCGGCCGCCGCCGCTTCGGTTTCTGCGAAGGCGTCGATATCGAACCTGGGAAACTTGACGTAGGTGCGCGTCCCTAGCTGGAATTTCAGTTCGATCGAATCCATCACGTTGCTCCAGTTCCTAGTAAATTGCACCTCGGCGAGGCCCACGTCCCAGTCACCCGCCAGGCTCACTCTCTGAGCCAGCTTGGTAGTGTAGTCGTTCAGGGCGTTATTGGGAAACAGGTCCAGACTGGCATTCGCCGGCAGAGTCATGTAGAAAGAATCTCCCTCCATCTTACAGTTTCTTCAAATCTCTGGCGGGGATCCAACGGTTGTGGGAGGCGCCGTAACCCTCGAATTGAACGTAGTACTTTTTCTTGCGTCCTTTCCCCCTCGTTTTCAGGACCTTGTCTACCCGATGGTAGTCCACGCCTTCGTTTTTAACCACTTTCTGAAGCTC